>JAPFFP010000088.1:7354674-7367016 GCA_026153255.1 Solanum medicagineum
TTTAGGGAGATTGATTCCCTCCCCATGGTGCCCCGGCTATAAAAATATTATAGAATATATTCCCTTTTTTTACCCCCACTTTATTGAAACCACCACCCCCCCCCCCCCCCCCCTCTATATATGGAGCTAGAACGAAAATTTTTAGTGTATGAATTTTATTTACTTTTGCTTTTATAAATTGAATTTTGGATCAATTATTTACACATATTAAATTATTTTGCACATACAAATGCATTGTGTATATCAAGTTAAGCTTTGATTCCTCCCAAAGGTCTCAACTTTCTTTGCATTTACAACTTCTTAGTATCAACGAAATGGCTATCACAAAAACAAACAAGTTTTCACAAGTGGTAGTGCTTAAGAAAATGTTGAAAAGTTGTTCGAATTTGGGAATGAAACATGGCAACGACGAGGAATGTGACCATCCAAATGACGTTCCAAAAGGTCATTTTGTTGTCTACTTAGGAGAAAATCGAACACGATACATCACACCTATTTCTTTCTTGACTAACCCTGAGTTTCAATGCCTTCTCCGTCGTGCTAAAGAAGAATTTGGCTTTGATCATGACAGGGGCATTATCATACCGTGTGATGAAGTCGTTTTCCAATCCTTAACTTCCATGCTACAATGCATATCAGGGAATGTTGAAATAAATAGTTCTTTTTTTAACCCAAGAAAAAAAGTCATGTAGGCTATTATTATGTTGAGGGTTTAGGCTTTGTTTTCCACCTCATCGATTAAAATTTTCAAAAGGTAAGTAGGGGCGGAGCTAGTAGCCCGCATGCGGTTTGGCCGAATTAGTAGATTTTTCTCAAATATATGTATTTGTATTAATAAATTCATTAAATATTTATAAATATTATATTCAGAATATGATTATTATCACTTAAAACCATTATTATGAAATTCAGAATTCATGAAATTAAAATTGTAATTTTGCTTCTTAAGTATGCTATAAGAAAATGAACGTGTAACCATGAAATCTAAACTATGAATTTAAAACTCATAGCTACTACTTAATATAGCCATAAAAGTTCAAGTTTCGTGGCTATCTAAAAATTCGTTAAATTTCATAACTACAAAAATTATATTGACAAAGTTAAATTTTTATTTTTGCTATAATTGCTAACAATCAAGACACCAATTACCTAAATAACTATAATTTTATTACTAAAAGCTTTTATAACTAAATATAACTTTTTTCCATGTGATAAAAGTTATTGCAGCAATAGCTACAATAAGTTGTTAGACATAAAAATATTGCAGCTAAATAATACATTTGCTTCAAGTTATAAAATAATTATCGCAATAGCTAAATGAAATAGCCATAGATTTGTTACTAAAATAAAATGATGTAGCTAATTACTAATATTTACCACGAGTGCAAATTAGGATGGTAAAAAATAATCTTTTAGCCAAAAAAATGTTTGAAGAAATTATAGCTAAATAAAAAATTTTGCTTTAAGTTTAAAAAATTAGGATAATAATTAAATGAAATAGCCATAGATATTTTGTTAGAATAAGACATTATAACTAATTACTAAATTTTTGTAACAAATTTAAATTTACCGTTGTAATAATAATAACCTTTTAGCTAAAGAAAAATGTGTATCTAAATAAATAATTTTTCATGGTATAAAAGTTCTGGGCTTATGGCATATTAGAAGATAGTCATAGTTTTTTGTTATGATAAAATTTCACCATTAATGATTAAAGTTTGTCCCGGTCGTGTTTGAAATTTGTTTGAGCGATGGTATCTTTTATTAATAAAAAGTAATTTAAAGTAATGTCACGGCCTCAAATAAGCTGTGAATGACACCCACATTGATCCTCTAGCGGGAGAAGCATTTTATAGCCCGACTAAGCTGCTATCAGGAGAATAAATATTTAAAGATGTGAAAACATATTTAGATATGATTCAAGTTGAGCTTTCATAAACTCAAATAGAAAAAGAATCTAAGTACAATGGAAACAACCTTTCCTGGAACCTAAAAGTCATTGTACCAATAGTCTATCTAAATATCCAACATAAGGGGATGCAACCCCATAACTTATATCAATAAATAATATATATAGTGTCCATGTCTGAGAAAAATTGGAATAAGAGAATAGATGAATCCATAGTTTACCTAAATGAGTTGGCTTACCCTTGAATTCGATAGTTAGTTGTCTCCTAGTATAGTTCTGTCAACAGCTGCCTGAAGATACCCTGTACTCGATAAATAAAAAGCAAGTGTATGATCAATACATATAATAACAGTATACTATTAGGATCACATGACTATTTAATGACGGAAATACAAGTATAGATAGCAACAACATAATAAACCACACACACATGGACAAAGCACTAGTTTATGGTTCAAGCTCAAGATGCAAAAATCACAATTATCATTCATAATACGACATCCAATAAGGGCCCTCTAATAGAGCCCACACTGTAAGAACCTGAAAAATTCTAAGTTAGGATTTGAACCATTCTTCTTATCCGTATGGGATCACACTGAAATGCCCCAAAAACGTTTGAAGACGTGCTTCGGAAATGCCTATAATCGTAACTTTTACATATTTAAAAATTTGTGCGTGATATTGAAAATTTGACTTCATATTCGTGATCGGGGGGCAAAATTGAGTGGAAAATGGGTATAGCCCCGATTTTAGAGGACCCATATCGAAAAATAATTTTCAAAATTTACGATTTCCAGAGACGATCCGCGCCCTGGGCGGGACGCGCAAGGAGCGCGGAGATGTATATTTTTTCCTTAGTTTCTTATTTTGGCCTAAGGCATTGGGAACATGTCCATCAATGCTTAAAAACACCTATATTTAGTTATTTTTCAACTCTATATCCCTCAAGACACTCTCAAAACCCCCTCTAATACTTAACCAAATATTTCATCCAAATTCAAGTGTCTCAAGCATAATTTCGGATCTCAAGAACTCCCTTCAAGGTTCAAGTCTCCTTCAAGTCTACACCAAGAAAATCCAAGTCTAAGGTATGTGGGTTTCAACCATTGGGTCCTTTCACCTATAGTGCCCAATCTTCCTATCTTATGAAAATTGCATGCTTTTAAGTTGTATTACCTACGATTATATTTTATTATGGATATAAGCATGAACTATGTTGGAGTTATATGAAATGTTGATTAAATGTGCATATTTATCTCAAGCTTATACTATGAGTTGGTTTTGTCTATTGAGACTATGTATCTTTTGAATTATGAAACTATGATTTATTATGAGATTTGATGATAAATTTCAAGGTATCACACATGAGGGTTTTGCAATATGTTGGTGGGTTGATTCACATTGAGTTTTCTCACATGATTTTACTATTGAATTGCATGATTTTGAACGAGCATTATATACCCACCAAGTGTTTGATAAAATATCAAGTCAAGAACTCTCAAGTTAATTACATGTTTTATGAGTCAAGTGACTTCATGATGAATATGGATTATCAAGTATGTTATGAATTCATGATATTATCTATGATTATGTACGTATGAAGTTAAGCCCTATTTTCAAGATTTTACCTCTTGTGAGCCTTTGATGTTAATGCAAGGGTAATGTTTAATGATGATCTATTCTCATGTTTCAAGTTAGGCTCAGCATTATAGATCAAGTATGTTCAAGAGCTACTTATGTCATGATTCCATGTTTATTGCAAGTTATTAAAGTATAATTATTCTAAGTATTCCGTGGGATTAGACTTAGCACTGACGGATGGAAGTTTGCTCTCTTTCCTTGAACTATGTGCTAACATAGGATTATGTTATACCCTTGCTATACTAGTGGATCCATTTAGTGCACTTTCTCTTGAAATTCTTTTCGAAATGGGATGGGCTCTTGTAAGGTGAAGTTTCTCATGAAATTCTTTTCGAAATAGGACAGGCTCCCGTAAGGAAGGTTACTTCTTCGAAATAGGATGGGCTCCTGTAAGGTGAAGTATGGTTTATCTTGGCAAGTAGACCACCTCTTTACCAGTGAGGGGTAATATCGGGATTCCAAGTTGTAGCTCGTTTGGTCTTGTTCTTTGTCGGTTGAGGTCTCTTTCCACACATGTATTATGTTTTATGCAAGTTGAATGATTTACAAGCATGTTTTACTTCAAGCATTGATCATGCATGTCATATTGAGATTATGCTTATCTATTGCTTATTACAATGCATTTTGACTATATTGGTTATGTCTTGTTGCATTCTATCCTACATACTTAGTACATTCAAATGTACTAACACATACTTTTGCCTACATAATATCATCATGTAGGGATCGGAGCTCCTCTTGATCATCCTCCACGTGGCTAGTGAGATTATTCGAAGAAAAACTTGGTGAGTCCTCAAGTTCGGGGACACTATCTACTTTCTCTTGCTATTTCTAAGACTTCTTGATGTTGAACATATGACATTATGAGGGTGAGCCCGGAGAGCGTCTTGGCTCCCGCTCCAATCTATGTTTAGAGGTGTTGTTGCAACAACTGATGTACTTATGCGTTGAGTTTTGACTCTTTTATGCCTAATAAATATCAAGACTTCCCTTAGTCCCTTTTCCCTTGTTTATATTATTGTTGTTGTTTACTTTGATTCCGCTAAGAAGGATATGTAATGGATATGCTAAGAGGCTTGTTTGGGTCCCTTCAGGTTCCCAGTCACCGTGTTACGTCTAGACCTTACACTTGGGTCGTGAGAACTTAGTATCAAAGCCCTAGATTTTTAATGGTCCTCAGAATCCAACACACTGCACTAATTAGAGTCTTGTTCATGGTTGTGAAGTGCACCATAACTATGAGTAAGAGGCTATGAGGTGGTTTTAGGAAATGTTTCCCTTCTTCATGATCTATGTCGTGCTTTAGAAGTAAGGTAAGGCTTTTTTCTCTAACGAATGTTCTTTGCTATTCTAGATAATGCCGATTCGAAGAGGATGAAGAGCCCGTACACCTGAGGAGCAATCAGCCCCTCCCGGTCCTCAAGCTCCTCAAGTTGGAGGAGTAGCTCATGAAGAGTTCCAAGATACTATCACCATGTTGGCTCATGCTATGACCAACCAAATAAACCAAGGGGCCCAAGCCCCCTCATGCTCCTACTCCGGCCTCAAGGGTAAAGGATTTTACTAGAATGAACCCATCGGAGTTCCATAGATTCAAGGTGGATAAGTACCCCTGATAATTCATTGATGAGGTGTATAAGGTGTTGTCCATTATGAGGGTTAATTCAGAGGAAAAAATGGAGTTGGCGGCCTACCAACTCAAGGGGGTGGCTCAAATATGGTTCACTCAATGGAAGATATTGAAGGGGAATGATGATGTTGTCCTTTAGGAGAAATTCAAAGCGGCATTTCTCAACCGGTTCTTCCCTATTGATCTAAGAGAGGCGAAGATGATGGAATTTATGAATCTAAAGCAAGGGTATATGATTTGTGAGGGAGTATGCCTTCAAGTTCAACCAACACTCCAAATATGCCCCACAATTGGTTGCCGAACCAAGGTCAAAGATGAACATATTTGTATCGGGTGTATCATACTTAGTGAATGAGGAGTATCGTACCGCTATTCTAGGTGATATGGATTTGACCCGCCTCATGACATATGTTGAACAATCAAAGGGGGAAAACTTAGAAAGAGAAGAAGTGTGGAGGCCAAGAGGGCCCGTTTTGAAGGTGGATTTCAAAATTCCAAGGGTGGCGGCTTCCTTAAGGCCACAAGTTCCAAGGCCAAGGGTCATCCAATGCTTCCAACAAGAGGTTTGCCATGATAGAGTGTCTAATCAAAGGTTCCAAGGTAGTAATGGAGGAATGGTAAAGTCTAGATTTCTAAGGTGTGGAAAGAATCATAGTGGTCATTGTTTGAGGAATTCAAATGCTTGCTTTGGTTGGGGTGAAGTTGGCCCCAAGATTATTGATTATTATCATGCTTAACCCAAAGGTGGAGATGTTCTTCCATAAGGCCAAGGTGCAAATGCGGGTCAAAGGGGAAGAGGAGGCTAACAAAGGGGTGCACCAAGGCAAAATAGATTTTATGCTCTTCAAGGGAGACAAGGGGGTGAATGAGGTGCCCGATGTCATCACCGATATGTTAAAAGTTTTTGATTTTGATATGTATGCATTAATAGACCCGGGTGCTACTCTTTCTTTTATTACTCCTTTTACTGCCAAAAAGCTCCATGTTAACCTCGAATTGTTGTGTGAACCTTAAAAGTGTCTACCTTTATTGGTGAGTCCATTGTTGCTAGAAGAGTTTATAGAAATTTCCCTGTGTTCATTTTGCATAAAATCTTGCCTTGTGATTTTTTGAATTAGATATGGTAGATTTATGTCATTCTTGGGATGGATTGGTTGCATGCATATTATGCATTTTTTTGATTGTAGAACCCATAAAGTGAAATTCCAATTCCTTAATGAACCCATCCTTGAGTGGGAAAGTTGTGATAAGGTAGTCAAGGGTAGATTCATTTCTTATCTTAAAGCTCAAAAGTTGGTTTCTAAGGGGTATTTCTATCATATTGTGAGGATTAGGGATGTTGATTCCAAAGTCCTTCCTATAGAGTTGGTTTCGGTAGTTAATGAGTTTCTTGATGTCTTTCCCAATGAGCTTCCCTGGTGTTCCTCCCGAAAGAGAAATAGACTTTGGTATAGACCTCCTTCCCGATACTCAACCCATTTTTATCCCCCTCTTACCGTATGGCCCCGTCGAAATTGAAAGAGTTGAAGGAGCGATTGAGGGATTTGTGAGAGAAGGGTTTTATAAGGCCTAGTAAATTACCTTGGGGTGCACCAGTGTTGTTTGTGAAGAAAAAAGATGGTTCTCTTAGAATGTGCACTGATTATTGGCAACTTAATAGAGTCACCATAAAGAACAAGTACCCTCTACCAAGGATTGATGACCTTTTTGATCAACTTCAAGGGGCTAGTCACTTCTCTAAGATTTATTTTCGGTCCGGATATTACAAAGTGAAGTGAGGGAGTGTGACATTCCGAAGATGGCTTTCCGGACTAGGTATGGCCACTTTGAGTTTGTAGTTATGTCCTTCGAGTTGACTAATGCACCGACTATATTTATGAATCTTATGAATAGGATATTTAAACCCTACCTTGACTTATTTGTGAGTTTTGGTTGAAAGAGGTTTCTTTTCTAGGGCATGTTGTGTCAAGTGATGATATTAAGGTGGATCCTAAGAAGATGGAGGTGATTAGAAATTGGCCTAGACCTTTGACTCCATCCGATATTAGAAGTTTCTTGGGTTTGGTGGGTTATTTTCAGAAGTTTGTTAATGAATTCTCTTCTATTGCTTCTCCTATGACTAATTGACATAAAGAAGCCCAAATTTGTGTGGAATGATGAGTGTGAAAAGACTTTCTAAACTTTGAAAGTTAAGCTCATCTCCGCTCCTATCTTGGCTCTACCGGAAGGGCTGGAAGGGTTTGTTGTATATTGTGATGCCTCAAGAATTGGTTTGGGGTGTGATGCAAAGTGGTAAGGTGATAGCATATGCCTCTAGATAACTTAAGGTGCATGAGAAGAATTATCCCACCCATGATCTTGAATTGGCGGCCGTGGTATTTGCTTTGAAAATTTAGCGTCACTATCTATATAGGGTTCATGTTGATGTGTTTACCGACCATAAGAGTCTCCAATATGTGTTCACCCAAAAAGATTTTAACTTGAGACAAAGAAGGTGGTTATAGCTCCTTAAAGATTATGATATGAGTGTGCATTATCATCCTGACAAAGCTAATGTTGTGGTCGATGCTCTAAGTAGGGTGTTTATGGGTAGTTTAGCTCACGTTGATGATGGTGGCAAAGAGATGGATAGAGAGGTCCATCGGTTGGCTAGATTAGGGTCTAGGTTAGATGAAGTTGATAATGGTGGTATAGTGGTTTTTGATGGTTCTAAATTTTCCTTGATTGAGGAGGTAAAGATAAAACAAAATTTTGACCTCGCCTTGCTAGAATTGAAGACCTTGGTGAGAGATGGTAAAGTGGAGGTTTTCTCCCAAAGGGGAGATGGTGCCCTTAGTATCAAGGTAGATTGTGTGTGCCTAGTGCTGATGACTTGAGAAAGAAGACTTTAGATGAGACTCATAATATATCCTATTCTATTCATCCTAGTTCTACAAAAGATGTATAAAGATTTAAGGGAGGTGTTTTGATGGGGTGGTATGAAGAGAGACATTGCCAAGTTCATATCCGTATGTCACAATTTCCAACAGGTTAAAGCCAAACATCAGAGGCTAGGTGGTCTAGCCCAAGATAGAGATTCCTACTTGGAAGTGGGAAGAAATCAACATGTATTTTGTGGTTGGGTTGCCTAAGACTAGAAAGCATTTTAATTCTATTTGGGTTATTGTGGATAAAATGACAAAGTCGGCTCACTTCTTACGGTCAAAACTACTTATGGTGTCGAAGATTATGCCAAATTATATATCTATGAGTTAGTTAGATTGCATGGGGTGCCTTTGTCTGTCATTTCAGATTGTGGTGCTCAATTCACTTCTCACTTTTGGAGATCTTTCCAAAGAGGTCTTGGTACCAAGGTTAAGCTTAGCACGACCTTTCACCCTTAAACGGATGGTCAACCCAAGAGGACTATCCAAACTCTTAAGGATATGCTTAGAGCTTGTGTTTTGGAGTTTAAAGGTAGTTGGGATGAACATCTTCCACTTATTGAATTTGCTTATAATGATAGCTACCACTCAAGCATTGGTATGGCTCCTTTTGAGGTTCTTTTTGGTAGGCGTTGTAGGTCCCCAGTTGGATGGTTTGAGGTGAGAGAGATGACTTTGTTAGGTCTAAATTTGGTTATGGAATCCTTGGAGAAGGTGAGGTTGATTAGGAGAGATTGAAAACAGCCCAAAGTAGACAAAACTCCTATTCCAATATGATAAGGAGAGATCTTGAGTTTAAGGTTGGTGATTGGATTTACTTGAAAGTCTTACCTATGAAGGGTGTGGTTTGATTTGGCAAGAAAGGAAAAATAAGACCAAAGTTTGTAGGTCCGTATAAAGTTTTGAGGAGGATTGGTAAGGTTGCATATAAGTTAGAGTTGCCTATGGAGATGGACATGGTTCATCTGGTCTTCTATGTGTCCATGTTGAGAAAGTGTGTGGGTGACCCTAATGCTATAGTGCCTTTGGATGTTGTGGGTATTGTAAGAGACAATGTGACTTATGAGGAAGTCCCTGTGGAGATTTTGGATAGACAAGTAAAGAGACTGAGAAATAAAGTTGTAGCTTCCGTCAAGGTCCTTTGGAGGAACCAACAAGTTGAAAGTACCACATGGGAAGCCGAGGCGAACATGAGAAAATGATATACATATCTCTTCCACTCTATTCAAGCCTAAGGTACTAATTTAAGTCCCCTATATGATTTTAAGTCTTAAGTTTCAGCTCATTATGTCATTTTACATGTATCCATGTTTATGTTGACAAGTTTATGATGATTTTCGACACTCATGTTGAGATTTTTTTAAAATGACATTTAAATGCATTTGTTGCATTCATGTTGGGCTGGAATCTTCATGGGTATTTCTCTTATTTCTCTAATGTTCCCAAGGGGTAGATATTGAAACGCCCCAAAAACATCCGAAAATGTGCCTCGGAAATGCTCATAATCGTAATTTCTATATTTCTCAAAATTCATGAGTAATATTGAAATTCAACTTAATATTCGTGATCAGGGGATAAAATTGAGTGGATATGGGTATAAGCCCAATTTTAGAGGACCCATAGCAAAAAATAATTCTCGCAAATTTACAATTTTCATAAACGATCTGCGCCCTGGGCAAGACGTGCCAGGGGCGCGGAGATGTACATTTTTTTTCCTTAGTTTCTTATTCCGACTTAAGGCATTGAACTCTTGGCCCTATGCCCACCTATACGTAAAGACACCTATACTTAGCCATTTTTCAACTCTATATCACTCAAGACACTCTCAAAAGCCCCTTTAACACTTAACCAAATATTTCATTCAAGTTCAAGTGTCTCAAGCATAATTTAGGATCACAAGAACTCCCTTCAAGCTTCAAGTCTCCTTTAAGTCTACACCAAGAAAATCCAAGTCTAAGGTATGTGGGTTTCAACCATTAGTTCCTTTCACCTATAGTGCCCAATCTTCCTCTCTTATGAAAATTGCATATTTTCAAGTTGTATTACCTTTGAGTATCTTTTATTATGGATTATAAGAATGAAATATGTTGGAGTTATATGAAATGTTGATGAAATATGCATATTTATCTCAAGCTTATACTATGAGTTGGTTTTGTCTATTGAGACTATGTATGTTTTGAGTTATGAAACTATGATCTATTATGACATTTGATGATGGATTTCAAGGTATCACACATGAGGGTTTGCAATATGTTGGTGGTTTAATTTACATTGAGTTTTCTCAAATGATGTGACTCTTAAATTGCATGATTTTGAAAAAGCATTACATACCCACCAAGTATTTGATAAAATATCAAGTCAAGAATTCTCAAGTTAATTACAATTTTTATGAGTCAAGTGACTTCATGATGAATATGTGCTATCAAGTATGTTATGAATTCATGAAATTATCTATAATTATGCAATATGAAGTTAAGCCCTATTTTCAAGATTTTACCTCTTGTGAGCCTTTGATGTTAATACAAGGGTAATGTTTGATGATGATCTATTCTCATGTTTCAAGTTAAGCTCACCATTAGAGGTCAAGTATGTTTAAGAGCTACTCATGTCATGATTCCATGTTTATTGTAAGTTATTAAAGTATGATTATTCTAAGTATTTCGTGGGATTAGACTTAGCACTGATGGATGGAGAGTTTGCTCTCTTTCCTTGAGCTATGTGCCAACATAGGATTATGTTATACAATTGCTATATTAGTGGATCCATTTAGTGTACTTTCTCTTTAAATTCTTCCCGAAATGGGACGGACTCCCGTAAGGTGAAGTTTCTCATGAAATCCTTTTCAAAATAGGATGGGCTCCCGTAAGGAAGATTACTTCTTCGAAATAGGATGGACTCCCATAAGGTGAAGTATGGTTTACATTGGCAAGTAGACCGCCTTTTTACCGGTGAGGGGTAATCATCGGGATTCCAAGTTGTAGCTCGCTTGGTCTTATTTTTTTTCAGTTGAGGTCTCTTCCTATACATGTATTATATTCTATGCAAGTTGAATGATTTACAAGCACGTTTTACTTCAAGCATTGATCATGCATGCCATATTGCGATTGTGCTTAACTATTGCCTATTACTATGCATTTTGACTTGGATTATGTCTTGTTGCATTGCATCCTACATACTTAGTACATTCAAACATACTAACGCATATTTTTTCCTACATGATATCACCATGTGGGGACCGAATCTCCTCTTAATCATCCTCCACGTGGCTAGTGAGATTATTCGGGAAAAAAAGCTTGGTGAGTTCTCAAGTTCGGGGACATTATCTACTTTCCCTTGTTATTTTTAATACTTCTTGATGTTGAACATATGACATTATGAGGGTGAGCCCGGAGAATGTCTTGGCCCTCGCTCCAATCTATATTTAGAGGTGTTGTTGGAATAATTGATGTACTTTTTTGTTGAGCTTTGACTATTTTATGCCTTATAAATATCAAGACTTCCCTTTGTCCCTTTTTCCCTTATTTATATTCTTGTTGTTGTTTACTTTGCTCCCGCGACCAAGGATGTGTAATTGATATGTTAAGAGGCTTGTTTGGGTCCCTTCAGGTTCCCATTCATCGTGTCACGTCTAGGCCCTAGGCTTGGATCGTGATACACACCAAGTTATTTTAACTTTGCATATAAATGTTAAGGTCAACCCTTTAGTGTGATAATAGATTTGAGGTGAATTAAGGTCATAAGAATCCTCTAGCACAAAGTTGGGTTGAAACCTTCCTTACTGATTGAGTTTTGATATGAGATTTTGTAAATTTAGGTGATTCAGTGACTTCTAAGTTTTGAACATATGTTAAGTTCCTTTTTAAAACTTATGAAGTGTATCAGATGTTGTTTAGGATCATAAGGAACCTCAAATACCAAGCCAAGTTCAAAATATTTCTATCAGCTATGTTTTTTGTATGAGTTCATATAAGAATAGAATTCAAATGTAAATATCTCTCAGCACATAAGGAATTATGTGATTCATTAACTATCAGATTAACGGCCTTTGAGTCATCCTTTCAATACCAATTACGTTGCCACATTTTTATTTCAGCGTAAAATTGTAACGACCTGGCCTAACACTGTGAAGTATTGTCCGCTTTGGGGCATTACGTACCGCCATCCCCCTCACGGATTTGTCCCTTTGGGTTCACCCCAAAAGGCGCCTCACAATGTTAGTTCCAGTCCCCTACTAATAT
>JAPFFP010000088.1:7374401-7390079 GCA_026153255.1 Solanum medicagineum
AATTTATAAAGAATACAAAATGTAAAGTGACAATTAGAATATAAAGATTAAAATTTAATGACAAGATAAACTCATAAATGACATTAAATTCGAAATAAATTTAACTCACATGTAAATTTAAGATTTATAGAAAACTTACCAAATAAAAATAGAAGAAGAAGAAGGAAAATATAATTGATATACTCCTCAACTTTTTGATTCACAGTTGATATATTTGTTATTAAGAAAGAAAAATAGTCTCACTTTCAGTTGAATCGAAGTGAAAAATGATTTGAAATTATTTTTTAATTTTTCAACAAAATAAAATTACACTTATGGGTATATTTGACCTTTTCAAACAAAACTTCCATATATATACATTTGATCAGTTCCACGTATGAAATTTTTTTGTCCTCTTTAATTTGATAATTAATTTAAATTTATTATCTTGATGATCATATTTATTTTTCCCTCATATCTTGTGAAGTCTACCTTAGATGCATCGATACTTTTCCCACAAAGAAATAATCTTAATTATTTTCTTTCTTTTTTCTCTTTTGTTCTTTTTTTTTTTTACTCTTTTTTTTAATTTCTGACATATTCACATTTAGAAAATTAAATGAAAACGAGAAACTCGTATAAGAATAAACAAATAGATCCATAAGGGAGATATGAAGACTAAAATCACATGAAAAATATTAAACATTCCTTTTAACTTTATGATATGCTCAAACATATCGTTATATGAATTTTATTTTAGTAAAATATTAAAATAAATAAATTGACCTTAGTTAATAGCAGTCCAAAAGAATCATTTATTAATGTTGTAGTTTCGTGTCCATGTGTTATGCCTATTTGATAACTTGTCATTACCTATATTTATTATTAATATAACCTATAATTAAGTAATTTTATTAATTATCATATTTAAATAAATTTAAACCACATATTTAAATAATTTTAAATATAATTCTAAATATTCAATATAAATATGGTAAACATCAACACATTATGGAGGAAAATCTAAAATAAAATTCTTACTCAAGTATTACATGTAATAAGCTATTATTGAAATTGTCTAACACAAAAGTTTAACCATTTTTATTACGGTTTTAGTTATAAAATTTTATTTATAATGTAATTTTTTTATGATGATTTGAGTGATTTTTCATTTTAAATCTTTTTTTATCTATCTTTAAAAGTAAGAAAAGAGATATTTATTTTATTTGTTATGAATTTTAGTTGTGCTCTTCAATAGAAAATTCCGTGTTAAATGGAAAATATATATTTTAAAAATGTATATTCTAATTATATGTACTACTTTATTTTATATACATTAAAAATAATGTAATTTAATATAGTATGCTACATAAAATATAAATGTTTTAAATATTATAACTGATAATTAGGTATTAAGTGATACTCTTTTTTTTTTTTTTGCGACATCCTTTTAGTAAGTATTATTAGAATAATTTAATATTTTATGCTAAATAAAATTGGTGAAATAATTTTCAATTACTACAAATTATTAATGCTGGTATAATATAAAACAAAAAAATTAACGTGCTATTCAAGACATAGTTATAAATATCTATTGTTTCATAACTTTTATTTAAATATAACTTTCAAAATTATATTCTTATTTTTTTATCTTGAAAACATTTCATTGTATAAATAGTATATCAACTATTGAAGAATTGGATATAATTTTATTTATGAAGAAAAATGCAATTATAAAACTTTAAATCCCACACTTAATTACTACATTTTACTAAAATTCTATTATTGAATAATTAATTATAATTTTTAAATAGATAAAGTATTTTTTTATAATTATCTGTAACGTGAAGTCTAATTGTTTCTTTCAATAGAGAGAATTATTTGAAGAGATACGATCATTTTATTAAAAGTATATGTCAATTACACGTTATTCCTTCTGTTCTTTTTTAGTTGTTATATTACGTTGTTTGAGAGTCAATTTGAGTAAATTTTTAAAGCTACATTAGTTTACATAATTTAATATTTTAAAAAAAACAAAAATTTAGATATTCAAAAACTATATGAAAAGTACTATAAATTGAAATTTTTATCATATAAATACGATTTAAAAATACATCTTAAAATATTAGTAAAACTTTATATTATTTACTCTTAAAAAAATTGTGACAACTAAATAGGAATAGAGAAGTACTATACAAAATTTAATGTTTATTCAAAGCATATTATAAATGTATGAGTTGAGACGGTTAGTTATGAATTTTTTTTTTTTTTTTGTGGGATGAAATGCGGAAGGAGTGGTGAGATGTGTATGATCCAAACATAATTTACATTATATTCGTAATAGAATAAATATTATGCAAAAGTAAAATAAAAAAATTAAAACTAATGTATATAACCTTTTTTTTAATTAACTGAACTTTGTTTGTTTTTAAAAAATTTAATCGTATATATTTTTTTAAAAAAAAGTAAAATAACTTTTATACTATACACACACAAAAAAAAACATAAGAAATTTTTTCATCTTTTTTTTTTTTTTTTTGGTATTTCAAAGAGTTGGGGGGGAAAAAAGTCACTTTTTGGTTACGAGGAAAAGCTGTTGGGGAAATAAATGAAAAAATCAAAAATTAGGATTTAATGAATTCTTGTCAAAATGTTAGGATAATCTTTTTATAATTATGACTATTTTCGTGGCCATTTAGCGTTACCCTATTTATTAATACTAGAGCGTCTTCGAGATTGAAGACTCTCTGCAGCATCACATTAATCTTCCAAAGATTCACCAGGCATCTCGAAAATCTACATCAAAATTTTTGGATACAAAAAAGATTAGAGCTAATATTTATATTTAAAAAAATACTAGAATCATGTTTGACTAAATTGTCTTTAATATTTTATAACTTTTAAAAAATTATTAATTTATAATATTAATTGAATCATATATTCACGTGGGGTTTTCAAAGATATACTATTGAAATCAGTAATTTTGTCTATTGGTCCAAAGTTGGGATCGAAGAAAATATTATTTAAAAAGTTTATTAATTTATTAAATACTCTCCCTGTTCACTTTTATTTGTTACTTATTTTTAAAATAAATTTTTATTTTTACTTATTATTTTTAACATATTAAACAAAAAATTAATATTTTTTCATATTTTACTCTTAGCATTAAATATTATTTTTATATTTAATAAAATATCAATAAAATTAATAAAATTTAATGTGATAAAATATATATATCAATGATTATTATTTTTTTTAATAAATATGTGCAATCAAGCAGTAATAAATGAAAATAGTAGAGAGATTATTAATTTAGAAAGATTCTCATATACTACTTAGTAATACACTGGTCAGTGTCTCTGGGATATGTGGTTTAATTATAACCATTAACAAAAGATTGTAGTGCATAAAAGAATTAAAACTTGTTGGCTTTAAGAAATTGAAGTGGATGTTTCTAGGATGTACAGCTCATGCAATTTACATTTTACGTAATTTACGTTTTACTCATTCACATGAATAAATTTCAATTTATTTTATTTTAATTTAGTTCATTGTTGATCTATTTAAATTTGATTCAATCTGTTACTTTGTCACCCCTAATGATGCCGCTCTTTCTATTATATATTAATTTAATTTTTGAATTTTTTTTTATTGTTCAAAACAATTGAATTGTTCAAAATTGAAGATGAATGTTTGAAATTTAACTTTTTATTTATTAAAATTTTATATTTTTTAGAAGATAAATTACATTACTACAAAGCTATATATTTATGACTTCAGAAAAGACAATAAAAAGTATGATTTAAAATATGTTCTTGAATGAGTTTCTTAATATGTGCATGATCTCATATATTAAGTTAATATGGAATAGGATGGGACTGGGGTATTGGGAGATGAATAATTTAATGACTTTTAATTATACCCACGTTCTGTAGGACATTACATCCACAATTTTAATTCATTGTTCAACAACCAAATAGATGAGGCTGCTGCACTGGTGAAAAAGAAAATGAGTTATAAAATAAAAGATTTAGTATAACCTTTATTTTATCAACTTAAAGTATCACTTTTTTAATATTAATTTATACCTCGATTTGAGTTGATCTATATGTGGCTATTGACGATTAGAAACCAATCAATATCATGATGTATTTTGGTACATATGAAGTACTAATAGTTTAAGTAGGTAAAAGAAATAATTACTAATTAGAATATAAAATTCGTAAACAAAATATTGTAAATCTATTTTTAATTATTAGTGACTAAAATGAAAAATAATTCTTGAGTCCCGGCGCTATTTGGTCAGAGTGTTGTGCATCTCAAAACCTATTTAGGTTTCTGAAATCTTGTGCAGAGGATAGAATAAACAAATTCTTTTTATTTTGCCAATAAAGATCCTCTTAACATGTAATTATATAATGCTTCTACATTATGGTTTATTAATAAAGATAATTCACAAAAATATGGCATATTATAGCATTGTCTCTCTCCTATTCATCGCTTTCAAGGATCATATGTCGTCTCGAATATGAATTTTGAGAATAAAATCATTCTTGATTAGATGTGTTTTACTCTCTAATTCAAAGTGATATTTTTTTAATGAATTCTGTTTGATTTAAGTAGTAAGTGCGAATTGAAAAATGGAGGTTCAAGTAATAAGAAAAATGTGAAGTAGTCAAGTAAATGAAAATAAAGAGTTATTTCTTCCTCATCATTAAAATAGTAAAATAAAGGAAAAATTTTATCGTCATATTAGGAAATATCACCTCAAACTTTTAAAGAGTCAAGTAAAAGGGAACCATTGCGTCGTCGTCTCTTGCTCACTCGCTCGACTTCGGATGTGATTGATTGATAAATTTTTCGAATAAAATATCAATCTCGGAATTTTTCTTTTCTAATAATTAATTCGTAAAATATTTATTAAATTAATTTACGGATTGTTTATTAATTAATTATGCGAAATTAGTTAGTTTAACCACCTTCTTAATTTCGTGTGTGAAGATACCTTCATTCCCAAAGGTCACCATGCTTGTTTGAACAGGTAAGACTGTTCTAACCAGGTGAATTCATGATCAATATTTGCTATAAATACAAACCTTTCCTGTATTTTCCAAACATGAAATTTTCTCCTTTGCATATATTTTTTTCTTACAAAATTCGAGTTTGAGTGTTATATCATTGATGGTTCATTGAGTTTGTCAAAATTATAAAAGTTTGAGATACCACTATCTTTATAATAAATTATGTGCTTTATTCTTAAAAAAATAATTCACAATCTCAAATACATTAGGGGATTAAATTCCTTTGAAATATGATACTTCATGGCACTAATTCTGGTGGCTGGATACCTCAAGGATGCTGAAGTGGCAGTCGATGCAGTTTCTATTTGGTGAGTTCACTATTTCTTTTAAGCCAAACATATACGTAGCATCTTAAATTTGCTCTTAATTTTTATTTTAGCACTCCAAATTCAATCTTATTTTGTTTTAACTCTTTAATATAATTTTGATATTTTATTTTGACACTTAAAAATTAATAAAATGGGAAAGAGTATACTTCACATGCTATAACATGGCATAAAAGTTAATTAAAAATAAATACACAACCTCTCTAACTTGACTTTATTTTTTATTGACACTTTATCTTGTCTTTCTTCTATTTTAATCTTTCAACTTTATTTTTTATGTAACATTTAAATATAATGACTAATTTTATAATTTTTTTATTTTTATATTTGTTTTTTATTTTTATTTTATAATCGACGTTTGTATGTTTATTTTAAAAATTTTCTTAAAGAATTAATAGACTTTTTTTTTCTTTTTAAGAGTTTCTCTATAATTTTTTAAAAGAAAAAATCAAGGAAAGTGTGTTGATTTTCTTTTTTAACTAATTAATTAGGTTAAATAATATCATATATTTTTAGTTTTTTTCACATTCAAGCTTTGTAGATTTTAACTCAAATACTATTTCACGATTTTTGTATCCACAAAGCTTTGTGAGTTAAATCTAAAAAACTTGGATATGAGAAAAAATAAAATATATGATATTATTTAATTTAATTGATTATTTAAAAAAGAAAATCGATGCACTTTCTTTCGTTATTTTTAAAAAAGAAATATAGAGAAACTCAAAAAAAATATTATTTTTTCAAAAAACCTGTCTATTAATTCTTTAAGAATCTTTTTTTTGAAAACTAACGAATAAACGTCGATATTAAAATAAAAAAAATAAAAATAAAAATAAAGAACAAATATAAAAAAATTTAAAAATACATAACTAGTAATTGTGTTTAAAATACTAAATAAAAAGTAAAGTTGAAAGGTTAAAATAGAATAAAGGTAAGATAAAATGTCAACATAAAAAATAAAGTCAAATTAAAAGTGTTTTATATGTATTTTTAATTAACTTTTATGTCATGTCATAACATGTAAAGTATACTGTCCCTCATTTTGTTGATTTCTTGGATAGAAATATCAAAATGACATATAAAAATTGAAATTAAAAAATTAAAATGAAACAAAATTGAATTGAAATGTCAAAATAAAATTTAAAACTAAATCTAAGGGGACATATATTTATTTTGCCTTTCTTTTATGTGACACTGACATGCTTTTATTTGGCAGTTGGCACCAATCTTTAGGCTACTTTTGATCAGATAAGACCTTTTTATACAGTTCAAGTAATATTTACTGGTGGTACCGGTTGACTGATAACTCCATATAGTTTTAACAAGAAGTACAATGGTTAATTATTTTAGATTTTTTATTTTAACTTTTGAATTTTTAAAATAGGTCACAATATTAACAATATGAATTCATTTAGGGTCTATTGAAAAGTTAACTGGTAATTAAAATTGATATAGTTATCAAAGTAATAATTACCAGTTTGATAATTATTTTGATCTATGTTGGCGTAGTTTTTCGTTATTTTTAATATAATATTAGAAAAAATAAAAACTTACTCTTTGAAAAAATTAAAAACTTATTTTTTCATTAACTTTATATACTTTTAAAAAGTTTTCTTTTTTAGAAAGCTAAGTCGATTAATTATTTTAATAAATCACCTTGATCACTTTTTTTAAAAAATCACTTTGATCCTTAAGATACATTATTTTGATTTGGATAAATTATGGGAAGAAATATAATAGAGATGGAGATTCATTTTATTGCATAAGAAAATGAAACATAATAAATATTTAAAAAAGAAAAAGAAAAAAGAGAGGGTGGTTACTTTCAAGGGTTTAAGTGAGCCAAAAATGTGAATGAAGAGCATTTTTAGACTCAAAAATAGATGACATGGGACATCTTAAGCGCAATAGGTGGATCTAAAGCATTTTTATACCATTTCCAATAGTTTGAGAGTATTTTTGGCCCTTATCCTTTTTTTTTTCTAAATTCATTTTGTATATATTTTGAAACATTTAGGATAAAGCAAGAATTTCTTACTTTTTGACTATGATTTCCATTTTTGATGATTACAAACTGATTGGGAGTGACATTCATGTTTATCATCACAAATTTAAAATTAATGGATGAATGAAAGTAAAAAAAAAAAAAAAAAAAAAAATTGTATTGTTGAGGGTTATAAAAGTTTGAAAACTGACACTTTTGTAGTTTGTTGAAATTTTTGATGCATTAATCATGGTGGTTCATTGTGGATGTTTTTTTTGAAGTTGTGGTTAAAGCTATTCGGTGATTTTACATTATCAACGTCTAAAAGTTAAGAATTATCTTTCATTTTTTAAGAATGATAGTATTTGATTGTAGTATGAACATCCAAGGGTGGACATTCATGGTGGCACTTGGATTTAACGCTGCAATAAGGTAATGTTAAAATTTCAATAATATTGCAAGTGGGTAATCTCTGGACTATGTCATGTACTTTATGATGGTGCGTTGCATGAATATTCTTATTGCGTGCAGCGTAAGGGTGTCAAATGAACTGGGCGCGGGACATCCAAGAAGTGCAAAATTTGCAGTAACGGTAGCCTCCATCACTTCTCTCGCAGTTGGCGCCACTCTGTCAATGGTTCTTGTTGTTTGTCGGAGTTGGTATCCTCTATTGTTTTCAAACAATGAACTTGTATATCACCTTACTCCTATCTTAGCAGCCACCATTCTTATTGGAAGCCTTCAACCTACTCTTTCTGGGGTGGCAAGCTTAGGTTGTTACTATTTGTTTGGTATTTCTGTTGGTCTCATACTTGGTTTCCTCCCCGACATTGGCGTTGAGGTATAATTTTCACTGTCCTTTTGATTGCATGAGAATATCAGCTCCAAGCTTGTTATTCTAGGACATTATAAATTATTTACTGGTACATGTTGTTCATGAATTTGTAGGGAATTTGGTATGGGATGCTTGCAGGCACAACTGTTCAAACTTGTGTGTTGATCATAATGGTCCTTCGAACTAATTGGAACAAGGAGGTAAGCCACACATCAACAATCAAATTCTTCAACTAATAATATATAGAGGCAAGTAAAAGATAGATGCACTAAAATAGGAGCAATCAAAATTTTGGTCCTTCACATTTATCAAATATGAGCATTTTTTTTTAATCTCTATCAAATATAACAAACGCTGGTTAATAATTTGTAAAAAATACAAACAACATGGACTCACATTTGGAGGTTTTTGCTCTATTTCTAGAGTTTATTGAGTCTTGTTTCTGTTTCTTTTCATGTGTTTCTGATTAAATATTTTTTTCACAGTTGGCGTAAAATCTGATAAAATGATCACGTTTGAAAAAACTACGAAAAATATATTTTCATATCCAATACATGCTTCCCTTGCCGGAGACAGGATAAGAAAATTTTCAAAACCCTAGCAGCTGACTGCAGATGAGATGGAAATCATACCGTCTGTCTAGTTTGGATGCCCCATAAGGTTCGAGAGCAAATTCAATACGTGTACGTCAATTCCATCACTATTCAGACGATGACAAGATGTGTTGGTTCTCTTTGAGCCTTGCACAAGGATCCAAAGTTTTCTTGCATGATGGATTGATGTAATGGATACTTATTCATTTTACTCTCAGACGTGGTCCAAGAATGAATTCATTTGTATGCCATGTTTTCTGGAAACGAAAGCATATCATACCAATGAAAATCACTTCCGTTCCCCCAGTACAATACTGGTTCACTATGATATAGGGAAGAGAAAGAAAATGCAAACAGAAAACAAATGCAAAGTGCAGAATCAATATTTGCTTACCATATCAAACAAGGATAGTAATATACAACAGGAATTTAGAATGGTAATATGCATCAGCCTATACTTACCAATAAAGAATAGAAAGCTAAACAACAAACATCTTTACATGTATGTGTATATATGCTTCATTTTTGCAAAAAGAGTGCAGCTCCAACCAACGCTATCCATATTGTTAAAATTGCCCAGAATGATTGGCTTTTCTCCAAACCAACTGGAGGCTTCCAGACCAGAAAGTCCCCCACCCAGTCCCTACTTGATGGAAGCTGATTCGTTGTAGACCGACTTTGTCTGTCATCTTTGTCCTTGTTTTTGTCAGTCCATGATCCAGCATAACTACACCAAAAAAGGAGGGGAATTTAAGTGTTGATCTTCAGGGATGCCTGGAATCACTCAGCCACAAGAAGCATGAGTCCCTTAAAAGAATTACTCCCTCGGTTGCAATTTGTTTGACTAATTTTGACTTCGCACGAAGTTTAAAAAAGTAAGAGACTTCTGAACGTTGTGGTTTTAAACTAAAGATATGTACAATATACTAAAATTCCCTTAACCTTGTGGTCTTATGTCAGGTGAAAGGTTGGAATTAAGGAATAGCCAAAAAAGGAAAGGGACATTCTTTTTTAAAGAGACTAAAAAGGAAAGTAAGACTAACGAATTGAAATATAAAGAGTTCTTTGTAGAAATATTATTGTGAACAATGAGTAGTCCCTGAAGTTGTGAAAATGAGAAAACACCTAACATTTAGTAAAGAAGAAAACAATGTCACCCACAATTCATCATGTGTATCTGTTAAATCAATATGCTGAAATCTCCACGCTGATATGTTAGAACTGTTAAAGCATATTACATCAGATGATGGCGTCACGTACTACACACATGTTGTCATTCAGTTACCATTAATCTTCTCGCATAGTTAAATGAGTCTTAAATGAGCTTCATTCAATCAATTTCTAACTTCAGAAGGTCTGTCTCTAATACAACTAATTAGATTACCCAAGAAGTAACAAACTCAGTCCTTTAGAAAGGTATTATATCTAATATCCCTTAAAAGTTAGCACATTATAGGTTGAAAATCGAGTTCACAAGAAAAAGTTCTCAGTTGATGTTAATAATCTGAAGTCACATTCCTAACCAGTGGACCCCTGCAACTACCATAGAGAAATTTGCATTTATTAACAAAAGAGGGAAGAGAGGGAGCATTGTGGAATAATATGTTTAAAAAACTAATGACCTGTTCAAAATGCTCACTTTTTTCCATCAGAAAGATCTATGTGAAGCTGAGAGGTTAGTATGTGAAGATGCCAGGGAGAAGACTTGTTTGTCGAACCAAGGTGCCCCAAAATGGATCTTTATGCTGAGGCCAGCTGCTCATCGAAGGCTCTACACTAGAGACAGACTAGCTCACTGGGGTGTTGTTGATGATCTGTGTTGTCCCTTGTGTAGCTGCAAATGAAAGTACCTCTCACCTTTGTTCTTAATGTGAAATATCTACTAATATATGGAGTTAAATTCTTCAATAGCAGGGGATACAGAGGCAAGTGCTGCTTTGGCAGGAACAGGTGAGGTGGGAGGCAATAGATTGCAGAAAAAAGAGTTCAACTTGGAGTGTATAGAATGGCAATGGCACGTTCATTATACTATGTTTGTCAAGAGAGGATTATGAGAATCTTCCAGGGAAAGCAGAGAACTGTGGGAGCAATAGTCAGGGTGATTGTCCAAGAAGTTATCTTTAGGGGAACCTTGAAGGCAAAACTAGCAAAGAAAATGGAAAGCTTGAACTTCTATCCTAGCAGAATCTATTTTTGATTATATGTACTATAAGATAATTTACATTACTCTTGTAGTTTCTTGTCCTCTAATTTATATTACTACTTGTTCTTTGTGCTTCGGCTATAGCAGTATTTTGCTGTTGTTAAATGCTATGTAAGGCTTTCCCTATTACATCCTATGTCTTCTTTAATTATGTATTTATTTTTTCAAACCACTTTGATTCGCATTATTTGAGGCGAGGGTTATTTGGGAGAAGGTATTATTCGCTCTAACTCCACCTGTCAGATTTCACCGTGTATGGTATTGTTGACTATGTTGCTCAAACTCTTCAAGTACATTGACGGGTGCATGTTGGATCCTCCAAAGGTAGTAGTGCATTTTGGAGGATCTGATACGGGTGCTGCAACATCTTTTAAGAGTCCCAGAAACATAGGTTGTTGATGCACTATAAGTTTGAGGAGTGCATGGACCAGTAGAAGAGTAGCTAACAACTGATGCTGAAGCCATTTTCCTCAGCGTCGGTTAGTTTCAAGTACTTTTTCACTTTGTAAATATTCCACTTGGTAAATATAATTTCTTTTACTTACCCCAAAAACAAAAGATAAGGTCAAGTGTTCACCTGCCCAGCTACTGCTATGCTTTAAACAATGATATCTTGGAGGCATTTACTACAAAATTTTTCTACAGTCCATGGATGCCAAAAAGTAGCCCACAAATAATAGTTGTGTCATAGTCACTTTCATTAGATTATTTCACCACATACCTGCTATGTCCCACAAGTACATACATATATCAGGTAACTTTGCCCAATGCTTATCAAGGCTTCAGCAGATTGAAAGAAATTACCTAGAATTTCATCTCTGCTGGAAGTTGAACTATGGTTTTCACAGTTTGCACACACTTCATTTACCACTAAGTTACACTCTTGGGTGTTTAATTAAATTATTGTTACAATAATATTGAAGTCAGCTAGTAACTCTATGCTCAAGTCATTATCATATTAAAACAAACAAACCACTAATGAACCATATTGATTTCCCCAGGCACTTGCATATCATGCCCTCTGCATAGAAGAAAGTAATTGGTACTGTTTTATTTAGCTGACATACGCAATATAATATCAGATGAATGGGCCTTACCTATCATAGCTAGAACCAATAAGTGGTATTGTAACCATTTCTTCTTGAGATATCTTCAACTTAGGTGCTTGCAATATATAACGAAGCTCTGCAGCTTGACGTCGGATGCTGACACTGGGATGTTTCCTTTCTAGTTGCTTATACAAATCAATGCAGTCTGCATGGCGGTTATTAGCTTCATAAGCCATTGCAAGCCATATTTGTATCTGAAAGTTCAATTTGCAAATGCATTAGTCTTAGAACAAAAATTCGCACATCTTGTGTGTGGTTACTCAAGAAGTAGTTTGCCACTAACCTCTCCACCAAACAAGGTTGGTCTAGGAATGATAGTAAGAGCACCTTCAAGGAACTCTATTGCACGTCCATACATGCCCTTCTCATAAGCCTTCTGGCCCAAATTGAACATTAATTGAGCAGTTTTTCTGCGTTCCGATTGCTCCTTTGCCACCTAAATTTCAAACCAGAGTTAAAATGATGATTCCAAGACTAAAGAATCTGAAATTTTTCATCAGACCAATTTTTAGCCAAGTAATTTGGAACCTACTTCACCCTTACTAACTTTTCACAACCAAGCTTCACCACATAAAGCAGCAAGTATTTTATGAAGCATGCAAGAGAAATATATGGAATAATAGTTGTTAGGATAATTTGCAGCAAATTTCTACTCTGTCACTACAGCTCTTTAACAGTCTCTTGTTTGCAAATATATATTACTGTTAAAATTAAAAAACCATTTTCAACTAGTGGAAAATAGGTTTTAGCCATTGAGGCATGACAAATTGTGGTGCTACATAATATTCTGAAATAAGTAACTCATTTTTGCAATTCCAGAAACAAACTTGTAGTTGTACTTTACCCACTATAGTTTCCATGAAAGGGAGATTTTTTAAAGTATTTTGAAACATTTTTCATCTCTATTTTCTTTTTACAAAAAATTTCCTTTTATTTCAAACCAATCATCCAGCCTTTCACCTTCTGAGGTGTTGGAGAGTTTGACGACATCCATACCATTTGATTTGCTCACTGGCTAGTGGCTACCACACTTCAAAATTAAATTACTAGCCCCCGCCTCAGAATAAGTGTCACTTTTAGCAAAAATATTTATGCCAAAGTACGTGTGAGTTGTCACCTTAGGAATTCAAGATAAAAATTAGTGTGTTATTCCCACTATTCCATTGTAAAAAAAATCTACTGCTTCATTATAGTCCTCAGTTCTCAAAAAACATTTAATAAATAGGGGTAACTCAGTGGTATGTTTCTTAATGGCATAATGAGCTCAAGTCTGTAACGACCCATTAGGTCGTTCTGAGTACTAGAGATTTTTATTTCATAAAAGATTTATCTTAAAAACTTTAAAAGAACTTTTTGGACTATTCGATAACTTTTGTTATTTAGTTTAGGAATAATTTTAGATAATTAAATTAGTTAATGGGTTAAAGTGATAATTTAGATAAAATCATATACCACTTGTCCTATATCTATTAAAATCAAGTAGTAGAATTAGTAACTTTTAATACATAATTAGGTTAAAAAAAGAAGAAGATAAAAATACAAAGAGAAGAGGCCGACTGCTCTTAATGCTCTTTCAATGGGTTTATTTTACCCGACACCTTTGATTCCAGATTTCTATCTTGGTTTAACAATTATGATGATATGCTTGAGGAGATATGCCACCTGGACTTCCCTGGTGCATATCTAACATGGAAGAGTTGCCAAAATTTTCAAACAGTCAAGAAAGAAGATATCATGGGACTTGAATGCTGAAGTTATTACAAAGTGACAAGATTGTGGGTTTTGGAATTTTAGAGATTCGAAAGGTTTTGAGGCATTGAGGAAAGGGAAAGCATTGGTGGATTAGCTCACTTGATTTTGGTTCTTCGGTTGAGGTAGATTATGATTTGTTCTATCTAATAGAGAGACTCTTAATAGAGATTGATAGTCATTGAGTAAAGCTGTCATATTTTCTATGCACTTAATTGTTGTGGTTTGGTTGACTGATATATTATTGTGATTGGTCCGCAATTCCAAGACCATGAAACCCATAATCTTGAACTTGATCTCTCAAAGTGATGCCTTGAATAAAGAAGACTTGATGAAACATTGGTAAAGAAGTGAGAAGTAATGATAAGGAATAATGAATTATATATAATGGATCGTGTGTCACGTACCGACATATATATATTATAGGATCGGGTGTGACATACCGACACATATTTATTATAGGATCGGGTGTCACGTTCCGTACACACACACATATTGGATCGGGTGCCACCTTCCGGCACGATAATAATAAAGGAAAACACGTTAAAATAATTTAATATACTCAATTTCAATGAACCTATCTCCCAAAAGAAGTGTGATGTGGAGGCTTGAGTCTGCATGTGTATTATTGATATCATTGATTGGTTGTATACTTGTTTCTTACTGTTGCCACCTGTTAAGTGTTATGGTTGATTCCTGCTATTATTTTATGCATATTAATTTCTATTTGGAGTCGGTATATGATACCTATTCAGTACACGTGGCTCGTACTGACTCCTACTTATATTTTTCTTTGTTTTACTTTTGTGGAGTACAACGAGTGTTTCAGCAATTTCAATTCGCCATCAGCTCTAGTCGGTCATTGGTACATCAGGTTCGAGGGTGAGCTATCCTCCTAGTCCATGTCAGAATCTCTCAGTCATGGAATGATGTCCTTACCTTTCGGACATAAACTATTTTATTCATTTATTTTTGTTGATATTTTTAGATTTGGTACTTGCAATTAGCGTCCTTGATGTAATGACTTTCAGATTTTGGGGAATGCTATATAATGGCCTTAGTAGATTTTGTAATTCTTACTTTTATAAGTTTGAACTTCCGCATTAATATTGTATTTTATAAGTTGAATTGCTAATATAGGTAGGGCTTTGTATCTTTGGTTCGCCCACCTAAGAGGGTAAGTGTGGGTGCCACTCACGATCCATTTTGGATCGTGACAAAGTCACATTTATTTTGAGACAGGAGTACTTAACAGTCACCACATGCAAAATTCAACCCAACTACATTTACAAAAGTGATGCTATCATAGCAGTTAGAACATAGACCGAAGTTGAATAAATTATTATTGATAATACAACGGAAAAGACCACATTGATCCTATCTTGGGTAGGTGCATCAGCTATTTATCTAAGTGCTAGCATTTAAAACAGGTAACATACTGTCAAGAAAAATAAAGCATATCATGGATGCAACTTTGAAGTTCCTTTCATATCGAGAGTGTTCAACAATTAATATATATCAAAATATTTATATTTAACCTATAAATTGAAAATAGATTTTCGGGAAAGGGTGTTCATCTGATCCTTGGGTGATGTAACTCCTCCCCTAGTGTGCACAAACTGGCCCGAGCGCTCTCGTTATAAAGAAATAATAAGGCATGGATTTTTGTAACATCAATAATAATACAGGGAATGAAAAACAATGATAACTTTTTGTTTTTTTTGCAGCAAAGAGGAGCTCTGAGGACATAACATATGTGTAAGAAGAGACCATTAACTATTGGTGGATCGTCATACCCTACCACACTTGGTGATTGAGG
>JAPFFP010000088.1:7397139-7431904 GCA_026153255.1 Solanum medicagineum
TTTTCGGTTCAATCTTCGTTCAATTACAATCCCCCATATCTAGTATACGTTCCTACGCTCATTTCTGTATCCAAATCATCAACCAAAACCCATGAATTTCATTCAATCTTACCCAAAACACTCATGATATCCATACGAACAAACACATACTTTTATCTATTATTATCAAGCTAAAAGAGTAGCAAAACTTACTTTGGTTACTTGATTTCCTCTCCTTTTTGCTTAATCTTCTTCTCCTCCTTATTTCCCAGGTTTTCTAGAACTTTCAAGAAATGAAGAACGTTGCCTAAATCTTGAACACAAGACATATATATTTATATATAAAAGAACCTTGGTAATTTGCATCATGAGGACCTTAGGTTGGCCAGTTGTGCACTAAGGTCCCCGAACTTTTCAATTAATTCCCTATAAAACTTTTTCGACTTCAATTATGAAAATTCACTTTTCAACCGCTCCAAAACCTTTTAATTGAGCACCGTAACTCATTTTCATTAATTTACCCGAAAATTGTACTAGTTTCCAATTTTACACTTCGTCCCAATTATATTAATTTACGGGGCCTAACAGATCCGGAGGGAAAAAACTTTGCTAGATTGACTAGAGCAAGAGACATCGGATGCTAGGTAGGCTAGGCTTTCTGTAAACCTTAGACTGAGCTGAAATGTTGCAAATGTGAGTTAGAATGTCTAGAAATGTGTTGTGAATGGGTTGAGTTGTAGGATTTATGTTAGATATAGATGGTTGTGAATTCTCATGTTTTATATATGATGATATAGGACTACAGTTGTTGTATTGAGGGTTGTGTTAGTTGTAGCTGCTATGCTAGTTGAATTCTTATACTATTTGGCTACGAGAGGGCTCGAAAGGGGTTGGTTGGGTTGCGAACATATGATAGGTATGTACACTGAGCTTGACGCTTGCTTGTATGTGTATGTGGCCTGAGGCTATCGAAATGTACTAGCTATTGAGGTTGACTTGTGATTATATGCTACCCTGTGCTGAATCTAGTATCTATTATTGATTGGTATGTATATGCAGGATGCAGTTGACGTTACCTATATCCATTCTAAGTACTTGTGATAGAATTTCCTTTTTAAGCGTGATTCTATCCTGGCTTGTGACTTATATGATCATGTATACCGTTATTATCCGTTATGTACTTGTGCTATTGGCTAGTGACCGGAGAAACACACCATGTTCTGGGGACGAGTAAAGTGTACCCCTAGAGAGCCTTGCGTTTTGTGACACGAGAAGTAGTATAGTGTACCCCTAGAGAGCCTTGCGTTTTGTGACACGAGAAGTGTTGCTACCGAGCCACTGGCGGGCTAGAGAAGCTAGATGCAGGCTATATACTACACGCTTCTTGGTGTTATCTGTGACGAAACACTAACTATGTGGGTTAGTTTTGAGAACTAGCACCCTATTTAAAGAAGGGCACATTATCAGTGGACTTGACACATGGCTGCTTTGAGCGAAATCCTTGATAGCAGCTGGGCTGCGATATGATTTTGGGTAGGTGACATCCTTTTGGTTATCTAGCCTCTTGGGCCTTAGTTTAGGTTATACCGACGCTGCCCTATGAGTTGCTTTACACAGAGAAAGGACTTGGCAAGGGTTGAATATGGGATAATGCCCTGGGACAAGCATGTGTTCTAACTTGACTCGTACCTATATGAAGGTGTAAAGCCTGTCGCTACTGAGATATATTGACCAAGAGACTGTGTATTTATTGAATGTCATACTGCGGCCTGACTTTGGTATAGATATGACTCTGTTGGGTTTGGTAGTCTTGGGTACTTATGATTTACCGTCATTGTCTATGTTTACTCTTGGGCACTTGTGATTGATGAGGTTATGATATATTTGGCGTTCGTTAGGCATAACTCTACAGTAATTTATGATACATATATATACACTCTGATGTACTGTTGATAGTTGTTCTGCACGGGTCCTTTCCATCTGATGTTGGGGTATGTTTTATATTTAAGAGAGGTTGGTGGTTACGATTGTGTGGGTTAGACTGAGATTGTAGGATACCTAGATTGTGGGCGTCGTCACGTACGTTCACTTTGGGCATGACGTGACTTTGGAGTTTCGGATTCAGATAGACTAGTTGAGTGAGTGACTATTGATATCTCAAGTCCCAGATGATGCTCCCCGTGGTCCGAGTCCTGGATGACACTCCCCGTGGTCCGAAACCCGGTGGTTGCGATTGAGCTGTCAGGTGGCGGATGCAGATTCTAAGGACCAAATGCTGGCTAAGATTTGGGTCGAGAACCTAATTGATGTATGGAACTTTGGGTCGAGGATCCCTCTGATTCCATTTTAGGGTCGAGGCCCTACGATTGACATTTTGAGATGAGACACACTTGTTACGCGAGGGGGATTCTTTCTCACGCGGGGGATACGTCCCGCAATTATGCATGTATATTTCGATCGGGTGCCACATGCCAGGCACATGGTCAAGGACCCAGATGTTATGTGATTGTTGGGGCGAGCCCGTGATTGATTACCCGTGCATCCACACACCTATTCACATCCTGATTATGCGTGGGTGTACCTCCTAAGCTTATGGTGGCTTAGGGGACGTTCAGTCTTAGACACGAGGGCCTTATACCTACATACAACTGATCCTTGTTCTGTTGATGTAGAGAGATGGGCTCTGTGATGGTTCTATTGGATTTTATGATGGTTCTGAGGAATTCTGTGATAATCTATCGGTTTTATATTGTGCGCGGGTGTACCTTCTTGGCTTATGAGGACCTAGTTGGCGTATAAGCGTAGGTACTAGGGCCTTACACCCACTTACAACACCATGTCTCTGTTGGGGGCAGTTATAGTACGAGCCTACATAATTTTTGTCAGTCGGTATCGATGTTCATCACCTAGGTCGGTATAGTCATCATTGTTCTTCATTTCAGTTGGTTCAGTTGTGGTTGAGGGTTTCTCGGCATGCTTATGCCTTGATTTAGGTTTGTTTTGCTACACTGCTGCAGTTTTTACATATTTGGGTTTTATTTATGTTTACTATTTCACTTGGTCGGGTGATGATGCCTACTTGGTGACTTTTATAGTACTTACCCATACTTTTGTATCTTCCCATAAGTACGGGCCGTGATAGTTGAGTTGGGGAACTTCGGGAGCGCTCATGATACTTTTGGTGAGCATCAATAGCTCTGGCTTCTTCGCCGTCTCCTTCCTATTGATGACCATCTTTTGTATCCAGCCATTGGCCTTGTACAATAACGTTATGTATTTGTAGAGACACTTTGATTTTATGTATTATTATGGTTATTGATATACGTATATGATATGCCCTTGCGTCTGCTGTAGCTTTATACAGTTGACTTCCAACTTCTGGGTAAATTTCGATTATTTATATTATCATATGGTTATGATCGTGACTCGAGAGCTAGGACGGGTAACCTGTGAGTTGGGTAATTGACTTACCTGTAGGTGAGATTCAACAAACGCCATCATGATCAGATCGGATCATAAAAAAATGTTATCTTAATTCATTTATCTAGTGCTCGTTTGAATGAAAGTGTTTTAATAAAATATTTTTAAAATAGTTTTAAGGTATTCGAATAAAATAAAAAATGTTTCATAAACACTTATTTTTAAAACAAATACTAAAAATAACTTGTGAATTTTGAGTTTAAGTGACTACTAATCCAAACTAGTGTCTCGTCGTCTCCTTCTGTAAGCTTGCATAACAGTTGGCCATCCACACACCCCAACCCCACCTTAATTTTCAACCTAAACCCACCTTTCTGCTTCTCCGTCTTCACAAGTACTTCTATTTTCGCTTTCTCCACCGCCAGTATCTTCCTTGGCCGTCCACCACCACAACAATCGGCGTCTTAAACCATCAACCCAACTGTCAAAAACCCTAAAAAGTTATGGACTTCCAACATCAGCATCCGTACAATCGGCCGCCACCGTTACCACCGCCTTCTATGGCGGATCCCCACTATCAACTCCTGCATTCTCAACGACCGCCTGTTCCGGCACCTGGTTCATGGTACTCGAACCAATTCCAATACCCCCCACCACCTCAGCAATCTCCCCCTCCACCTCCTCCTCAACCGCAGCAGTGGGGTCCACCCCCTCCCCCTCCTCCGCCATTTCCTGCACCTCCTCAGGGTCCTTATCCACCTCATCATATTCAACATCAGGCCCAGTATCCACCTCCTCTACCCCCGCGGCCTCATGTTCCCCAATCTTCTCCTCATGGAAATCAGGTGATATACTGTGTTTCTTTTTAATCCCTTTTTTGTTGAAACAATTTGTACCGTTTTATGAATGACTTTTAAGTTTTAGCCATCTGAAGCTCTTTCTAATTTGACCTACTTTAAGTTTCCAACATGTTATCAATCCATCTTTAATGTATTTAGTTCCAGTTGAGATTGTGCAAAGAATTACAGTCGGGGCATAAAACTTGAATCTCATTATTTTTCTTGGTGGAGAATGGCGCATTTTTCAAATGTTTATATAATATGAAAACTAAATGAGGGATAGTGCTAATTGGTATGCAGTTTTTGAAGCTAGATTAGCAAAAATATTCATTACAGTTTACGAGAAAGCTTGGTTATTGTTCTATTTTATTTATCTAGTAGTCTAGAAAGAGTTATGTATGTCATAATAGTAACTCATATGCAAAAAGCATTTGTTTTACTTAATCCTTTAGGTATTTGTCCTTTATTTTGGCTTGTAATTTATGTATTAGCTTTGACCAATGATCCCAGTTGATGCGACTATTGTCTAGAAAAACCGTGTGCTAGTGCCGACAGTTGAGAAAACAAGTGAAATTTGTAAATTCTTGGTAACTAATATGAGAGAGAGATAGAGAGAAAAAATAGAAAATTGATCAGTAACTATATGGGGTTAAGCGGCACTATTGCCTTTTAAAATCGGCACATTCACAGGACAAGTTTATTAAAAAATTGAGTTCACACAAGACTAGACAAAGTTAGAAATACTCACACTTAGTACAAGGTACAAGTAACGTGCATAGAGGATTAGTTGTTTGAAATAGTTTGACCATGTAACACAAAATTTTAAACACTATGATCCATAATATTTCAAACTATGATGATTGAAGATATGTTGAAGGTCTATCGGATACCTCCTCTTTATTTTTCAAGGTAGGGGTAAAGTCTGTGTACACTCTACCCTCCCAGACCCCACATGTGGGATTACATTGGGTTTTTTGTTGCAGTTCATTATGATTGAAGTGGTGGTGTAGCTATAAATTTCACGAAGGGTGTTCACATGTTAAATAAATATTTTTTTAATCGATGGTTGCACCAAATTTTCTGAAAGTAAATCAAGCATTATTAGTAATTGGCTTTCTTTTTTTAATGAATGGATGTCTCAAAAATGTTAAAATCAGAATGCATAATATTTAGCTCTAATTAGTTCATATTTAATTTGATATGAAGTGAATGGACAGAGAAAAAAAAAAGGTGTGGAAGAGAGAATAGAGTTTAGCCTAAAAAGAAACCACTTTTAGGCTTCAACCTTTCAGGGGCCTCTGTCGGCGATAACAATAACAATGAGACACGAAGAACAAAGAGCAAAATCGGACGAGATTTTCTTAAAAAAGTAGTTCCTTGTGGAGCATTTTTTCTTTTGATCTTTTGGCGAAGTTCTAGAATATTTCAAAGTTATATTTGAAAACTTTACTGTAAAGTTGAAAACTTTACTGTAAAGTAAAAGGAAGTCAAAGACATTGGGTGGAATTCAATTGACTATTCATACTTCTAATTCTTTTTAGAGATTTTATGAGAAAAATTAAATCTCTTGGCCACTTACTAATTGAAGAAAAGAAAATGACCTTTTAAGATCCCTTACATGCAAAAATAAAGATTTTTATAAAAATATTATAAAATTAATCAAGAATTATTAATAAATAACCATTCAAAGGTAACAGATTAATTATCCTTACATGCTCAAAATTTCTTTGTAATGTGGATCAATTTGGATCCTTAACAATTTATTATTCTGCCTTACAGGACAATAAAATAGGCAGTCTTAACTGTTTGTTGCACTTTAAACAAAAAACACAAAGTAAAATAGCATGTTTTGATAATCAATTCTGTGCACCCACCAATGCCAGGCTGTTCTTGAACACCCTTGACCACTGACCTACCCCATCTAGTTGTTTTTAGGGTGTTCAAAATATAATATATAACTATATCAAGTAGCGTTTTACCTGTATGCATGGATAATTTTTTGATGAAAGATTTTTGGTTGACCACACTTGACACAATGTGGCTCTGTCCCTGGATTGAAGGTATGAATAGAGGATAAGGTATCTGAGAAGGTTGAGGTCAACATTCCTACATATCCATGGTATTATCACAATCCCAAAGAAAGGTAATTAAACAACTGGATAAGATCAGGAGAATACTCTCATTGGAAGAATGCAATAAGGGGACAAATTTCAGCTGGTGAATTGGTCTAAAGTCACAATGTCAAAACATGTTGGTGGTCTTCACATTAGAGACCTTACTGTACACAACAAGTGCATGCTAATGAAGTGGTTGTGCAGATGTAGCCATGGGGGAATGCACTTTGGAAAGAGGTGGTAGATAAATGGTGCCAAAATCACATTGGTGTACAATTTATCCTGGGATCCTATGGTTTTAAGTCTAGGGAAGAACAATAGGAATCTGTGGAGTGTTTCTTGCATAATATTTCATTCAGGTGGGCAATGGTATTCACATCAAATTCTCGCAAGATAAGTTACTAGATGGTTCTATCCTAATAAATGATTTTCTTGATCTTTTCCAAGCTCTTGACCTAGACTCCACAATCTCACAAAAACAGACACAACAAATTCTGGGACTTGCAAATGTTATCTACTCAAAAAATAAAAAAACCTTCCGGGACTTTCACTTTGAGAGAAATGTTGAAGATTGGAAGTTTGAGACTCGAAGAACTAGTGAATGTACTTGCATATTGGGGAACTTGCAAAGTAAGTGATGATGTAATTGACAACATGAAGTGGGGTAGCACAAACGAGGATAACAATAGAAGCCATTGATGTTTGAACATCCTTCTGTTGACACAACAAAAGACCACTAGGATAAGGTAAGACGTCAACACCAAGAAAATAATGTAGTGGACCAAGATTCGAGAACCGGATAACAAGATTATCAATAATGCTTTGAACACCACGAATTTGATCAACCATAACAATTGTCATCAATGTATACTAGAACATAAACAATAAACTCTAAATTATGCAGGATGAACAATGAAGAATTAGATATGGGATTTAATAAATCCCAAAGTGACCAGGTAATTTTTGAGTTCAGTCAACCCGGCCCTGGGAGCCTGTTTGAGGCTATATATAGCTTTTGTAGCTTGCAAACATGCGTCACATGTGTAGAAGTTTCAAAATCAAGTGGTTGGCACATATAGACTTTCTCATCAAGACGACCTTGCAGGAAGGCATTATTGATATCAAGTTGACAAATGGGCATGTTTTGTTGTGTTGCAACCGCAAGAATGAGTCAAAGTTGCAGGCTTTACCACAGGACTAAAAGTACATAGAAAACAAATCCAGATCATTGTGTGAACTCTTTAGCAACCAGCTGAGCTTTATACTTGTCAACAAAACTATCAGGATGATATTTAACCTGGAAAAGCTATTTACAATCCACCATGTTTTTTGAAGGATCATATGGCACCAATCCTATGTCCGGTTATGAACTAAGGCATCAGATTCATTTTTCATAGCTTCGTGCCAGTGTGGGGCTTGTTGAGCTTGCTTAAAGGTTCTAGGTAAGGATGAAGTAGTTTGAACAACAATGTGTAATTCTTTAGGTGTAAGGCTTTTTGTCTTAGATCGAGTAATCATGTGATGAGTGAGTGTCGCTTTAGAGGTAGAGGTAACAAGGGAAGGTTGTGTGGCTATAGGAGGTGGTACAAGTGATGAGGAAGAGGGTTGTACCACAGTTTTTTGCCTCAAAGGTCCAATGAACTTATTTCAGTTCTGATAAGTGATAATTGCGGTTGAGAATTTAAGTGGGAGAAACATGAATTGGTGAGGCTAAAACATTTGATTGTGGTGAGCTATGGCTGGAAATTGAATTTTGTATGGTGAGGGGAGGGGGCAGGGAAATAACTTCTGTATCTCCATAAGGTAGTGATAAGATTCGCATATGCTCTATCTTATCCAAATCCTACTTTATGGGATTTCACTTGGTATGTTGTTGTTGTTGAGGGGAGGGGGTAGTGGAGGCATTGGAGAAGGAGAGGAAGTATTAGATAAGGGAGAAATTGAATTATTTGAGACGATGGTGCCTGCTTGGGTAGAGAAGACCGGTGAATGCATGTCCATAGACTGTTGCACAATTTGTGTAGGAAGCTCATGAGAGCCATTTGAACTTCGAGTATTATCCCGTGGTTCTTGTTCAGTTGAACATATTTCCCAAGATACACTTTTATTTTATGTATTTTTCAAATAGAAAAAAAAAATTCAAATGGGACTTGATTTTCCACAAATAAGATGTCATGTGATAAATATGTTTTTGAAGTTTAAGGATCAAACACTGATGACAATTATGTTTATTCAAAAATCGTAAAATAAATACATGATATTGAATGGGGCTCTAATTTGTTTTTGGCATATGATTTGAGCCATGGATAACATAAGCAAACCAAATACTTTAATGGAGTCATACTGGAGCATAACAACAACAACAACAACATACCCAGTGAAATCCCACAAGTGGGGTCTGGGGAGGATAGAATGTACGCAGACCTTACCACTACCTCATAGAAGTAGAGAGGCTGTTTCCTGGGGACCCTCATCTCAAAACCCATAAGCAGAAAGAACTAGATATGACAAAAAAGAAAGGGAAGGGGAAGGGAACAGAAGGAGCGACTAATAATGAAAAACACATGGCAGTATGTAAATATGTAATATGGAGTCATACTGGAGCATAGTTTGAAATAATTTTCAAAAGGGCTTTTATGGTGAAGATTGGGTGTAGTTAGCATGTTTATAAGATAAACAACTTGTTGACAAGAAAAACTCCAAACATGTGAGGGTTAAGACATGCAAAAAACCAACAATTTCAATAACATGATGATGTCATCTTTCGATTGGGGCAACTCATTGTGGAGTATATGTGGGTAACATTAGGCGTTCTATGCAATGTGTTTTGAGATAGGACTGCAAACTTCAAAATTTGCCACAACATCAGTGTAAAAAGATTGCTTTTGATGTCAAACCTTCGTTCAAGGGATGCAAGTTTTGTAAAACTTCTAGAGTTTCATTTTTTGATTTTAAAGTGAACAACCACATATATTTTGAAAATTGATCAACAAGCAACTTAAGTTGCGTGGACTCTTCACTTTCAATGTTGCACTCATGTTAGATTCTCTGAAAATACACTGCTTTTGGTGAATATGACATGCACCCGCCATAAGTTTCGAAGAGTTCGAGCATCATAGTAAATAACACAATATTCTTTATTATCAATTGACAAAACCAGAGATGGGCCCCACAAATCACTAAAAAGGATTTGTAGGGGCTTATTTCTTTGCAATGAAAATGAATTATGTTCGAAATCAACCTATGCATTTTATTAGAATAACCAGAATTGAAAGTGGAACTAGCTTTAGGATCTAAAATAGGAAGGGAGTTTTCTTTAAGATAGTATTTAAAACACGATGATTAGGATGCCCTAGACTCTGATGCCACAGGTGAATTGAAACAACCACATTGCATTGAGGAGAACGATGTGTACAAACTGGTCGCTGCTCATATAACCCATCTTTATTTTGTTCGCAAACTAGAGATGCTCTCGTACTTCGATCCTTCACAAGATAACGTAGAGGGAAAAATTTAATTGAGGAATGATTATGACGGCAAAACTGAGAAACAAAAATAAAATTAGTTTTTATAAGAGGGGAGCATAAGGTATTGAGAAGCTTGAAATGATGATTTGATGGACTTATGTTAATGTTACTAGTACGGGATATTGGAATGGTTTTACCATTGCCTATAGTGATTTCTTTGTGTCATGGTAGTCTTGTACACTAGGTAAGCTTCGAGTGTTAGATGCAATATGAGGAGTGGCTCCATGAACCAAAGGTTTTGTTGAGGAGGAAAACGAGTAGCAAAGTTTGCTTAGGCTTGCAGATGGTTATGAGACTAAGAGCAGAATGACCCACACAATCACATAGTTGGCAGTGAAGTCAAAGGGTTGCGACTGGTTATTTCTTTGTGGGCGCCATGGTTGTGCTTGGCATTGCTGATTATTGGGAGGAGTGTTCGCACCCGGATGACTATTGTGGAAGTAATTATTGTTACCTTCGCGAGGAGGAGTTTGAGCATGATTTTGTGCTACAATAGCGGTGATAGGGGTTGATAGCGCCTTTTTGTCGTCTTCATACTTTAGAAAAAGCTTGTGATCCAGAAGCTTTTCGTAAAGCTCTTCATAGGAAATTGTTGAGTTTCGAGCAAGAATGGTAGCAGAGAGTTCTCAAAATTCAAATTAGTCCACTGAGAATTTTAATAATGAGTTCTGGATTTGATGTAGGCGCACTCGCCTGTTCACAACAAGTGATCGAACATGGTGAAGATAATTTGCAACTAGACAACAATCCTTAGTGAGGGGAGCCCATCAATCTTGCAAGTTGAAAATTCTTGTTTGAGATTTGTTTGTATGCACAATATGCAAAGCATCACGGGCAGCTTTGGTGGAGACCAGTACAACAGTGGGGGCAAGTGTAGGATCATCGGAGGCCAAGATAAAATTTTGATTTGTTGATCTTGATGATACCAAGGAATGAACGTAGGGTTGTCAACATCTTGATTGTTTTGTGAGATAGTGCGAATGGGGTAGGGAAGGAGTTATCGAGATGCCCATAGAGACTGTGACCATGCATAAGCATTGAAACTCGAGCTTTCCATGAGGAGAAATTGAGACTTCCAGTTAATTTTATGGGCAGTTGGGTCATATGATTGAATCAAATAGTAGTAATGGTGTTGTGGACTCATCAATATTCGTCATAGAAATATTAGGGGTCAGCTGGGCGAGTTAGTAGAGAGAAAAAAAAGAAGGATCAACTCTTGAGAGTTTAAAATTGTTCTGATACCATAAAGAGATGAGAATAGAAGATGCGGAAATTGTAATCGTTGTTATGTGATCATATGGTTGCTATATAAAGAATCTGTACAAGAAGATAATGACTATTATACAAAGCCTAAACAGAAGGAAAGATTTACAGTAGATTCCTAAAGATTAGGCATTGCGAAAATAGAATTCTATGCAATAAGGAGTCTTCTCTAATCATCCAATATTAGTTAATACACTGTGAAAGCAGGTTACTTGCACATGTTTTCAAAATGAATTATAGAAAGCTGGTTTTGACCCTTTCTTGGTGGCCTAGTGGTTTGGACTTGAGACTTCCATATTGGAGGTCTCAAGTTCAAAACACCTTGCTAGCAGAAGCAAGGGGTTTACCTTCTGGGTCGAGCTCGTCGCACCGGGCTTGCCTAGTGCAGGTTATCTCTCCTATGTGGTTTGCGAGATATTGCATCGGAGCGGGGATTTATATTGTGCGCACCCAAAGGGTAGCGGCTGCGAGTTCTCCTTCATAAAAAAAAAAAAAGAGCACTGGCTATGGAAACTAATCTGGAAAATTAAGTTACCTACAAAGGTTATTTGCTTTAGCTAGGGAGCTTTATAGGAATATTGTAAATAGATGTTTCATGTGTCTCCGACATTCAAAAACCAACCAACACCTCTTTCTCTACTGACCGGTGGATATTTGGAATATGTTTTTCTATATTTCTGGACTCAGGTGGTTCATGCCTTTGGGCATCAAGGATGCCTATGAATACTAGAGTTTGTGGGAAGTTGATAAAACTTTGTGGAGAATCTGGAAGATGACACCATCATATATTTTTGTTGTGTTTGGACAAGAAGGAACCGCACGTATCTTGGTAGATATCAACTTCTAACTACTCTCTTAAGTCTAAATGTCTACTATGGTTATATAGTTGGCACAACTTAGCTCTTGTGAGTTAAATTTTCCGACTTAGTCAGCTTCCTAGCCTTCTCAGTAACAAAAGTGACTATTCTTTTGTATTGTTTATTTTTGTACTATCTGCACCTTCTTGATGCCATATATTGAATCTACTTTATAAAATATTGTGAGGAGTCTTTTTATTTTGTTTGTAGAGTTATGTGATAATACAGAAGGGGTGGCTTAGTGGTTTGGGCTTTGGACTTGCATCTTGGAAGTCTCAAGTTCAAAACCCCTTGCCAGCAAAAGCAAGGGGTTTGCCTTCAGGGTCGAGCTTGCCACACCGGGCTTGCCTAGTGTGGGTTACCTCTCCTGTATGGTTTGTGAGCTATTGCGCAGGAGCAGGGGTTTTACTTAATGTGCACCCAAAGGATAGCCGCGGCAGGTTTTCCTTGTCATTAAAAAAAAGAGTAGCGTGATAATAAAAAACAGCGTGAGTCCACATATTACAGTGGGTCCAGTATGGTGCTCCATTGAGGATTGATACATAGCCAACACAAAATTGGGATGGAGCTGTAGTAGTAATAGTTGTTGCTGTGTTATATTGCTGATGGATTTGTTATAATATGTTCGGCTAATGAATGTAAGATTCTCATGTGCTTGCAGGACTGGGGCAATATGAACTGGGGTCACCAGCAAAATTGGGGAAACTCAGGTTTGGAAATATAATATTGATTGGAGTCTATGCTTGTTTAGCAATTCAATATGCTGGGATGCATCTGCAAGTTTCCTGAAACCCATTTATGGTTGAAAATTGTTTTGAAGCTGATGCAAGCTGTGTCTTCTCTTTTACTTATACAATTTCTCAGAGTTGAGGCCAGTTCCTAAAATTTATTGATGTTTTAACGTTTCTTTACTGCTTCATGTTCTTCATTCGTGCTTAAATGTTACTGGAAAATAGTTGGACTTATTTTGTTTGTGAGAATTCTGAAATATTCATGTGTCATCATTTTTCATAACCCCAAGTTTTATTTAGTTCTCTGCAATGGTCTCCACAAGTGCCTGTTGTGTCCTGTGGAACTGATCAATGCTGTCCTTTCTTGAGTCAAAAAGATAAAATAAATCCTAGCTGTAGAATGAGGAGGTTTGCTAAAGAAGGTATCAATCTCTTAACAAGGTCAAATTCTTGTTAAAAAGATATCATTAGGTTTAGAAACTCAAATATGAAAGCCTAGTTAATTGTTCATGAGAAGAGGTTTATTTACTGTAGCAGAATCTAAGGGTTGCTCTTTCAAATTCAAATTAGAACTCTGGGATTGCTTCCCTCTGTCAGATCCTCTCTTTACTTTTTTTGGCTTTTATTTCTCTTTAGCCCTGGCTAAATTCTGACTCAGTAAAAGCAGTATTTAGTTTCTATGTACACTTGCATATTACCTTCTAGTTTTTCCATGTTGGAGGACTCCTTCTGCCTTTGGTTAATAATTTAGAGAGATCGTATTCTCTTTTGAGTTTCCTTTCCCCCTGGTACTTCTGTTACCTAAAGGTTAAATCTACTATTAACTAGCCGCACATAGCAATGAAGATTGGGCTGCAAAGGCCCGCGCATGGGCTGCTGACAAGGCTGCTAATGACCATCAGCACCAGCACTCCCAATTTACGCATGATAGCAGGCCGGAACAACAGAGTCATTACTATGAGCAATACACTCAATCTACTGATAAACATCTCCAAGACATGCAACAACCACCAGTTCTGCCGTCAAGTAATCAACACTCCGTAACTCCTGTGGCACCTCCTAAAAGGGCATTGTTTGGCCATTCACAGGAGCCCTCATTCTTCAGCTCTGGGCAATCTCCTTATGTTCTACCTTACACTGCAAGAGATGGAAATTTCGCTGGAGATTCAGTTGCTTCATTCCCTCAGCAAGGAAACTCATCCATAAGTCCATTAGTCCATCAGCAGGAGGTACCTTCTAGTTATTCTTCTATTGCAGGTAAAAAATTTAATTGATATATCAATATTGCATCTGAAGTTACCACACTTTTGAAATTGTTTCTGTACAGGAGTGTCTACTGTCTATATAACTTTGTCCTGCTTGTGGCTTCTAGTTACTCGTTTGGCAAGCTGTGTTTACTCAAGCCCCTTGAGACATAAGTAGAATTTCATGCTTGTTGGTTCCTTTTCTTTTTTAAAGCCTCAGTGTGACATAACTCACTTTAAAAAATTGATGCTACTGTATTTTGATTTCCTGGAATATTGGTTCCATCATGCTGACATATTCTTTCTGCTGCCCATCCTGCTAACTTTATTGTTTGTTTTTCAGGAATACTTTTGTTTCTGATAATGTTTTTACCAAGTACTACAGAAAAAAGCAACAGTTGAAAATTGGATACTATTTTGAAGTCCACTTGGATTGATATTAATCAAGCTATTGGATAAATTTTTAGGCAGTAACTCTATCAAGATAAAAACTTTTAAGCAATTTGCTTTATTCTATTCAGCTAGAGTAGGCAAAATGGATTTCAATGATCTGCTTATAATTGTCAATTAGACCTGCTTGATTGCACATTCCTTGAATGTGTGCCTGCTGTGTTTGTTTTCTGCCTTTCTGGCTAATTGTGAAACAACGGATTTGAATATTGACATGCAGAAAACTGTCTCCTTTTGTCCAATAACTTTTTCCTCTTCCATATCTTCTCTATTGAGATTAAATTGGCAAAGGAGAGGACGATTTGGCTGTGAAGCTTTTTGGTCTACTGAGTGGAATGTGTGATATGTGGGTTAGGTGCACTTCATTGTGCCACAGATAAGCATGATATTAAGTGATGAACGTTCGGGCCCATTATCTCCCTAGTTTTGAACTTCGCGCCGCTGGTCCTTGTTTTCTCGGTTACCAGAAAGCATTGGTGGAGGAGAGGATTCAACTTATTGGAAGATGTGGTTCTTATTGCGTGAGTGTTAACTCATTTGCCTGTCACTTATCTGAGTGATAATTGAAGCGATTACTGTCACAGCCTAAAAGGAAATGAAAATTGTAAGAAACACTTCATTTATGGAGTACAAAAATTATGGACACACAAAAAAATGAAATTTAGAATGGGAAAGTGTATTTCTGCTTGCAAAAACAAAAACCAGCAGCTCATGCACTTGAGACACAGTTGGTTATTGAGGGTACAACGAGAAGCAGAGATGGGCCGAATAAGTATTGAGTGAGGTGATAAGAAAGGATACGACACAACTTTAGGTTACCGAGGACATGAGCTTAGATAGGAAGGTAGAGATGACATGTATCAGGGTAGAAGGTTAGTAGGTAGTGTAATGTTAGCTAACTTAGGATGGTTGGTATTTGCCATTGTACTAGTGTAGTATTGTAGCTCTTTTTCTTTTTCGGCATTTAGTATTGTTTAGTAATGTTTTCAGTAATCTATCCTAGTATATGAGACAATGGTATGGTCCGCATACATTCTACCCTCCCCATACCCCACTTGTGGGATTCCATAGGGTATGTTGTTGTTGTTAGTGTGTTTATTGTATTTTGATTATCACATTATTTTTTGGTTGTTTTTGCTCTGTTTTGGTAGACTTTGAATTATTTCCTATTACCATCTTCTTTTTTGTACCTGGATTTGCTATGGTTGACCCAATGGTCTTTCAGAAGCCGTCTCTCTACCTCCACGAGGTAATAGTAAAGTTTGCGTATGTTCTACCCTCCCCATAGCCCGCTTATGAGATTTCACTAGATATATTGTTGCACTGTGTCTTGTTATTAGTTAGCACTTTCGTGCTACCTGTACAACTTTACCAATACAAGTCTTTTTATTAAACTAAAATATCAAATATTTCAAAGATTGTAATTAAAAATTATTTATTTATTCTTCTTTCCCTCAAACTATTTGTTTTGTCCCTCCTTCATGACTTGGAAGGCTTTGTGACAGATGTTAGTCTTATATCTACAAGCAACAACAACAATATACCTAGTGTAATCTCATAGGTGGGGTCTGGCGAGGATAGAGTTGTGTGCAGACCTAACCCCTACCCTATGGAGGTACATGTATACAAATACAATTCTTTTTATTGAACTAAAATATGAAATATATCAAATATTGTAATTAAACATTGTTCATACATTTTTCTGTCCCTCAAACTATTTGTTTTGTTCGGCCTTCATGACCTGGAAGGCTCTGTAAGAGATGTTAGTCTTGTATGTGTAAAGTTGTCGGACAAGAAACAACAAAACAACATGCCCATGTTATCAATTTCAAAAACAACAATAACAACATACCCTGTGTAATCCTATATATGGGGTTTGGGGAGGATAGAGTCAGTGTAGTTATAGGCGCGGTTTAAGTGTGCTTAAGCCCTAAAGCGAGGCTCAAAACGTGTTGAACGCTTCGTGTCACTTTATGTGCACGTCAGTGTCGTTATCAAGGATCTAAGACAAACTTTTCCTTGTCAATGAGCCTCTTTTGAAGAAGCGTGGCTAAACAATTAATATTTCACTTTAGCATAATTATTTTCACTTTCTTTGGTCATGTATTTCTCGTTCATGTTTATAATTATTAGTCTTGAACTAAACATATATATTTGTATGTTTTTTCCCTTTGCGCCTTTTTTCACTAAAGCCCATGCTTTATTTTCGTTTTGCACTTAAAGCCCCAACATACCTTAAGAGTTGTTTTGCGCTTTCGCCTTTGATAACACTAGGTAGAGTATACACAGACCTAACCCTTACCCCATGGTGGTATAGAGGTTGTTTTCGAAAGACCCTCGGCTTAAGTAACGCATATCAAAGCAGTTTGAAAAGGAAAAATACAGAAGTAAAGATGAAAAGTTATTATAAGCAAAGGCCAAAAAATTGAGAACCGGAGTCTCAAGCAGTATAAATTTGATGCTGCTGACACAGAGGCTCTTTTTGAAGTGTTATTCTCTTATATAGGATTTTTTACCTTCAACATATTAGTAGCTTGTGTGTCTAAAGACCATTGCCTGATCAACTATGCAAGGGAAATAATATGATTAAAATAATAGTTAGTCAAAAGATGGAGGTTCCTTTAAAAATAATACATTATTATTTAGTTATAATGAACAGCTTATGCACGAGATATAAAACTTTGCCTCATAGTGAGACTTCTCTTTTAATCTCTTAAAACTCATGTCTTGCACGATGGAACTACCTTTTTCATGGGAATTAGTAGGCTGGTTCTTGTAGCAGTTTATTTGTCATGTTTCTGAACATATTATGGAGTTGAGAGTTTATCCTACGTCAAGAAATGTTTGTGTTACCAAAGTTTTTGTGGTGGCAAATCCTGTTGTAGAGGTTACAGATTATTGTTTCTGTTGATTTGCGTGTCTGAAGTTTCTGAATGCCCATTCTCTTTTCAGGTAAAGAAGAGGCTGGGAATCAACACGAGGCGTTCTATGGTTCTTCACCTTTGCCTGCCAATTCTTCGCATCATCATTTTGCACAACATATGCCAGCACCCAATAAAGCTGCAGCAATGGAAGAGCATCATTACGTGATGGGCCCTGATCTTAGTGATCAGCCTTTGGATTTTGCACCTCGTTTTAGTCATGAGCATGACCGGCATTCCCAGCCCTATTATGTTCGTGCAGATTCAGCAGGCTCTGTGGGGGGTGCTGATCCTGTTTCAACAGTGCCTTCCAATTATACGTGGCCTTCTGCTGCTGCTCCTGGTTCTGCGTATCCTCCTCTTCCTCCAATGCCTCCAGTTGGGTCTCAGTTTTTAGTTTTAACTTCAAGGTTAACTTAAACACAATGAACCCGTGATAAAGCTTTCCTGTTGGCACTTTTATACCACAGGTTGATCCTTCTGTTGTTGGAGCTTCTCCAGCCTCTGAACACTCTGCATCACTCTTTGGAAGGGCACAGAGTTCAAGCTTCCATCCAACTGTCCCATCAGTTGGTGCACACTTTGGTGTTGGTCCGGGGGCTGCTCTGCATCCTGCAGCAACTTTTCCTGCGGATGAATATGGGATTTCTGATCGCCCTAAGAAGGTTTGTATACTTGTTCTTGGGTTTCCAGTTTGGAAACTGTAGAGTCATGATTCATCTGTATTATTTGTCTGGTCTTTTCTAGGCTGCTGTTCCAAACTGGCTTAGAGAGGAAATAATAAAGAAGAAAGCTGTCATCACAACTTCAGCTCCAGAGCTTCCAAGGGAGGATTCTCAATCTATTGAAGATGAAGGTGTCAATAGATCTTATCGGAAAGGTGACCAGGCTGATAGCAAAAGCATTGATTCTTCAAGGTCAACCGAGGAAGAGGATGATGATGAGGTCATTTACTTTTCCTCGATTACTTAGTTTACAGAAGGTGTTGTTTTTTTGTTAAATTTGTTTTGTATAAGTAGTCTGTTTACTTGGTTTAATACCCTTTCTTGGACTATACTGTTCCAATGAATTTATAGTGTTGAAGCTTTCCCTTTTTTATTTTTCCTTGGGTTATTCCTTTTGGGTTGTCTCTAATTATTATCTTATTCATGTCATACAAAGTGCAGGCTTACCTGAGTTTTTATTGGTCCATGCAGGTTGAGGTGGAAGCAGCACGAACTGCAGCAATGAATCAGGAAATAAAGCGTGTCCTTACTGAAGTTCTTTTAAAGGTTATTGATGATAAATATGTGATCAGTTTCTTTACGTGGTTTTTGCAGATTTATTGACTGGATGCTGTTTTTACAGGTTACTGACGAGCTATTTAATGAGATTGCGACAAGGGTTCTTAGCGAAGAGGATCTCACCGTTGATGGTTGGTGTCTCCCTTGTTCAAATCCTTTCCTCTTTAGATTTCTTGTATGTGTTTACACGCAGGTAATTTATATTGAGACTAAGTTGATCTTCTTCCTCCCTTAAGTTGAGCAAAAAAGTGATGCTTCAAGTCTGAAGGTGTTAGCATCTGTTCAAGCTGTTACAACGCCCAAGGCATCTGCCAAGGTTCTATTACCACTCAAACTTAAAGATGCTCAGTCTGTTAATGCCAGTGAAAAGTCTACTTCCACTTCTCCTGGGGATCTATTAGGCCTAGCTAACTATGCATCAGATGATGAGGATGACAACGAAATCCAGAGTACTGACAAACAAAAGCCCAAGGAGCATGAAAATGGAAAATCACGTGAAGAACTGGAGGAGCATGATGGATCTCCTGCCAACCTGGAGAAAAATCCTCACAAAATGAGTCCCATTGTTGGCAATGATGACAGATCAACTAGATATTCTGTACATGAAGATGCTGGAGGCTCCTCTAAGACTGAATCCGGAGTTCGAGAGGATACGATGCCAGGTGGGAAGGATGTTGTGAAAGCTGAAAAGCCATCCCAGACTCTTGACTCCAAAAAGACTAAGACAGATAATTCCAGAAGCAAGGACAGAAGAGATAAGACGGATAAGAGCGGTAAGCGTGAAGTTAGAAAGTGTTCTGACAGAAAGGATAATGGTATGTACACAAGCTCAAAGGATAGAAAAACTGAGATAGAAGAAGGAAACCGTGGGAATCATGAGGAACGACTTGTTAGAAAGGAAAAAGTGGGTGATCTTGATGGTTCAAAGGATAGTGTGAAAGAGAAAAGCCGTAAGTCAGGGGAAAAAACCAAGGAATCTGACTCAAGGAAAAGGCGCTCGCCCTCTTATGTCAAGGAAGAAAGGAAGCAGACAGAAAGAGACAGCAGAACTGGTGGTATCACAGATAATGGCAGAAAAAGAGAGAGAGCAAAAGATGAAAAAAGAGAAAAATCTAGACGTAAAGATGAAAGGGGCTCCAGCAGACGTAAAAGACACCGTTCATCTTCTAATGATAGCAGGGGTAGAGAGAGCAAGGACTACTCAACCCGTGCCAATGATCCCAGTGATGAATCTTCAGATGATTCTCGAAGGTTCATTTTTAATTCCTTCTACTTGTGATGCAGTAAATTGAGCCTCTCATACTAGCTCATCTTTCTCTTGTGGAGTGCAGGAAGGTGCAACCAAATAGGCACAGATCACCATCACCACTCAGGTCAAGGAAAAGGTATCTTTTTGAAGGGCCAGGATGCTCTAAAGTCTAGTTGTTTCCATTAACTCAAAAAGCTCAAGATCATATGTTTTATTTCACTATTTGTTTTCATGATCTTCTGCCTCCTGGGAATTGACATCTTTTTCTTAAAATTTATATATTGTAATTAACTGTTCACTGCTTAATTGGGGTAGCAATGTGAGGGGGGTAGTTCTGAGAGTCTGGAACCTAAATAATGGACAAAAAGACAAAGTTGACCAAAATAAAGTTAACATTTTTTACATATAGCACACTAATTTAGTGTGCTATGCGAGACTTGGTTAACGCCTTCGTAAAAATTTGTTACACGTTTTTTATTCAAATAGTTACATTACGCAGAAAATATGAGTGCCATGCAACCATAATGGACTCACCAAGTTTCAACTAATATTAGTTTTGTTGTAATTAAAGTTAAGATTCGTGTAACAGATTTTAATGCGGGCCATTAATCAAGTCTCATATAGCACACTAAATTAGTGCAATATATGCAGAAAATGTGAACTTTGTTTTGGCACTTTATTTCGGTCAAATTTATGTTTTTGCCCATTATTTAGGTTGGAGTACTGACTTCCTTTCTCTTTTTTGCATTGTTTCTCTTTGGTCTTTAACTCTATTATTTACTACTCTTACTGTGTGCAAACATTTCTGATTCCCTCTCTCATCTTTCGTTCAACAAGGTACATGAGTCTTAGATATATTGTGGGAGCAAACTAACATCGGGCAAAGATCAAGTTGACAACTTTCTGCTGAGTGGGAAAAATGAGTTATTTCTACCAAGAGAGCAGTTAGTTGTGGGAATGTCAAAGCAATTTCCTTTAGGGGTTATCTTCATTTAAACAAAATGTCCTTGGGGGTTACTATTTTGGTTCTAAACATATTTCTCCCTCCATTTCATTTTATATGGCGGTTTTTGAGTAGAAATGAATTTTATGAAGGAAAGAAAAACTTTTGGGACATACTAAAAGTTTCTTCAGATCTTGTAGTTTTAAACATGCTAAAGTTAGACTTTCCATATTTAGAAAAGAAAAGTATCAGTCTCTTTGGAAAAGATTCTAGACTAAGGAGGAGGAGCATCCTAAAAAAGAAATGAAGCCTTTTTTTTAATTCGGAGAACTTTTGCTGAAGCTAGTAAAGACCTTACTTTAAAGATCGTCGTAAATATAAAACTAGTGCAATGAATTATTTCTTGAACATCCATGGAGATGTGGACTAATGAAAACAACACATTCCCATGGGAAAGACTGCACGGTTGAGTCACTACTAATTAAATGTGCTTAGGAGGCTGTACAATAAAAGGTATGATGAGGGTTTACTCGTTACTCATGGTACTTGTGGGTTAAAACAGCTACGCACACAACAGAGTAATTGTGCTTCCCCTCCGAGTGCATTAAGATAGCTGATAGTTTGAACTTTGCATAATGGATCACTGCCAGTGACTACTAAGATGGATTTCTGTTAGTTTCATCTCGGTGTTATTGCCTGGTTTGATGGTTTTGTTACTATCAATTTAGCATCAGTAATTTGTAAGTGCGTATCCACATATCTTTGCAAGTGTTGTACGTGTCATCTATCTGATTTAACATGTATTTTGATGGTTTTCTTCATTCACTTAAAGATGCATTGCCCTTGTTGGACGAGTAGTCCCTTGGTGTTGTTTATATCCTTTAACATATTAACATTACTAATGTCATTTAGCTTATAAATAGAAAGTACTAATACCACGTACTCAGGTTTAAATTGTGCACTCTGTTATTACCTGCTTTTTGCTAGACTCATAAGTCATCGTATGCCGTAGTGAATTGTGCCTGTGGACATGATTATTAGTCTTATAGTTAAGATGCCTATGCCATAAAAAAACTAAGATGGCTTGATAGGGAACTCCTATTTATGGTACTTACAGAAAAGATCCATAATTAGGGTATTTGCTTGTGATTCCAAATTGTTATGCTCATGTCTAGAGCTTGTCAATACGGGCTAGCCTAGCCCCACCCAGCCCAAACCTCGTAGGCCAAGGAATTTGAAGGACTGAGACTGGCTGGCCCTTCATTTGAAAGAGTTTTGAAATGACCAACCCAACCCAACCCAACCCAACCCTAGTAGGGCTGCTAGTTGGGGCGGGCCAATCCTTTTTTTAAAAATAATTTTTTAATCTAAATTTAAACTTAAATTCATCAATATATTAAATTCTTTTACATGTGTAACAAATTATATGAAAGAACATAATAATTACAATTATAATATGCGTTATACATATGATTACTGGTGCTTTTAATTACAATCTCATATCTGAAATATATAACATCAAGAAATGAGAAGATTTTCAAAGCAAATATAACTAATGATGCTCATGAATTTGAGTCATCCTACGACTGAAGAAAAATAATAATCTTTTTTGACAAATAAACGAGTAAAAAAACAGTTAAAAGAAACAAACTTGTAAACTACAGAACAATTCCACCTTACAACTTTAGTTATTTTAATTCAAATTAAATAATATTTTTGGCCCATGGGCCAACCTCAGCCTCGCCTCGATCAGCCTTGAGGGTCCAAGTGCTTAGTTGGGCTGGGTTTATAAGCCTCAATTCTAAATGAGCTTGAAAAATTATACCCCAACCCTACCCCAATAACGTGGGGTTGGGCTAGTCCCATGGGCTAAGCCCTTTTTGATGGCTCTACTCATGTCTTGTGAATATTCCCTTTAAGGTGTTTGTTGAAGGGGTGATGTGTTGTGTCAAGAAAATTTCTAGTAGCTGGACAGATTTCTTTGTTGAATACCCTTCATGTTGATTTTAGCCCTCTGAATGAATTTACCCAAATATTTGAGAAGGGATGACTTTCAGTTGCATTTTTTGAGGTTTTTGTTTTTACATGCTTAAAAGGATTATGCAATTTTGTTTTCAAACTATAATTGTGCAGTAAATTAGTAAGACATAGCTGCTGGAAGTTATTTAAAAGGGTACAAATTCTGCAATATTTGTTGTTTTGGAATTGTTTACCAAAAGAGTAGAGATCACTTCATTAAGTTGACGTAAGTGTAAAGAAATATTCTGTCACAGGGTTTCCCAAACATCAATAAAATTATTTTCTCGTCAAAAGGAATGTTAACGAAATTCCTCAAATCTTTTAATCTTGAATCTTGTAATACTCAACCATATAACTTTGCTCTTTTAATTTTATATCATTCACCAACTTTGTATTTAAGGTGTGTTTGGTATGTTTTCTCGGAAAATATGTTTCTGGAAAATAAGTGGTTTTATTACTTTTTTTTTTTTTTTGGTGTTTTGTAAGTAAAAAAATGCGTCTCAAGAGCATTTATATATAAATGTAGGGGAACACTATGAGGGTGGTTGTGGTGGGGTGGATGGGTAGGGATGGGGGGAGGGTTGAATGACGAAAATCTGTCAATTTGAGAGTTGGAGAATGTTTTCCCTCTTGGTAAGAGAAGTCATTATTCTGAAATCGGAGGAAAATGAGTTTATAAGGAGAACATTTTTCCAAACATTTAAGCTAATCGATCATGGAAATATAGGAAAACATTTTCCTCCATACAAAACATGTCTTCAGCACCATTAATTGTACAGGAATTGGTAAAGAGGCTTAATTGTATCAATTAGATGACTTTTTGATTCAAAATTATAATGACAAGAAGTTGCTTACTGAAGTGACTACTTTGTTGTTTTGAGAAACTCTTCTTAAGCAGCTATTATTATTACATTTTGGACCAGGAATTAGTACTCTCATCAAGAGGAAAAAACAATGAACTGCCACCACTTTTGAATATGTGGAATTTATGTGGTCCGAGTACTTTTAAGATTTGAGGCAATTCCACCCCAGAATCCTTGATAATGATCATTAGCTGTATATTATAACTTACTGAAAACAAACCATACATGGGTCAAATTCTTCTAGAGCCTGAATATATATAGAAGGCTGAGAATTTGTGTCCAAGATATTGTATCTTTTTGTCACCACTTACTTGTTTAGCATGTAATCTTTTTATTTTTAGACACGTTTCGCGGTCTCCTCATAGCAAGCACTCTCAGCGCAGGCGTTCTCCATACCCTGCTAGTGAAAGCATCAGGTATCTTGTTGGGTATTCTTAAATTTCTCTTGATATTTTTCAACTTAATCATCCATCAACATAGCTAAGAACATACTGATACAGGTGAACTAATCTAATAAATGCACTTCAGAAATTTTATCTTGTTTATGAGCTGGTCCATGTAATTGCAGGGGAAGGAGGTCAAGGTCGAGATCAAGATCAAGGTCTCCTGATCGTAGGAAAAGATGAGCACACAAGTACCTGGAATCAAGACAGTAATTAAGGCTAATGACCATCGCCTTTGGCTGTTAAGTTGAGAGTGGATGCACTAGTTGACCTGTTTGAATCCTCTGTACTGCCTTTGGCTGTTAAGTATGACAATAGACATGCAAGTTGACCTATTAAAATCTTGGTTTCAGATTGTGGCTGACAGGAGTACAGCTGCGATACATTCTTGCTGAGGACTAATGATCTTAGAGGTGTGCCTGTATTTGTTATCAGCTTGTCCATTGTTAGATATCTTGTGACAATACTTATTAGTTATAATATTGAGGTTGATAAATTTTGTTAGCTGTAAAAATTGTATTTGGAGGCTGAGTTGTGTCTTAAGAAGAGGTGAGCCAACACTTGAACATTAATGACCTTTTTCCGTTTGGTACTACTATTCCTTGGAAGTTGGGGACTCCCGGATCCCCATTGTTATGCAATCTTATGTAAGTGTAATGTTCCTGTGAGGAAATATTAGGCATTATGCACTGAAGAAGAGCATTGTGTGTGGGAAAGTGAAAGAGGAGGGGTCTATGCTTACTTGTGGACGAGCTTATAGTGAAAAAATGTCAGCTATTTGGTTGTGATTGCTTCCCACGTTTGCTATTTTACGATAGGGTGGCTGATAAATCATTCATGTAGTGTATAAATAATGCCTGTCGACGAAAAGAAAACTTGGTCAAGTGTGGATGTTTTATAATTTGCTTTAAATCGTGAATTATGTATTGGATTAACATGAAATGGCTTTTAATATAGGTGAATGTGTTCAGGATTCATATTGGAAAACTGACTATGTTCGCTGTTGAAATTGTACGTCAATGAAGAAATCTTCTCTCAGATGGTATTTGTACCGAACTATGGGTGTGTTTGGTATGTGAATTGATTTTTAATTCATTTTCTCACAGTTGATTGGTAAGTGGAAAATACTTTTCAAAAAATATTTTCTATTGTTTAGTTAATGAATAAAAATATATTTTAGTTAAAAAAAATTCTATTTTTAGCTAGAGAGTAGAAAATATTTTTTACAAAAATAATTTCTGACATCAAAATATTTTCGTAATTTGAAATATTTTTTAAAAATAAATATTTAAATTCTTTTTGGGGAGGGTGGAGTAAAAAATTGAAATTTTCATAATTTGATTTTTTTTTAAAAAATAATTTTTGAATTTTTTTTTGTATTGGGGGGGGGGGGTTGTTTATAGAGTTAAAAAAATTGTAATTTTCAAAATAATAATTTTTTTGGGGAGGGAGATTGTGGTAGGGATGGGATTAAAACTTCAATTTAAAATTGGATAAGCATTTTGGAAAATATTTTCCTAAGAAGCAACTTAAGAAAAATAAGTTAATTTGACAAATATTTTTTAAAATATTTAAGCCGATCAAACATGAGAAAATTGAAAAATATTTTTCGAAAAGTATTTTCATCCATGCCAAACACACCCTACATGGAAAAAAATGTGTCTGCATTAAGCTAACAAAGTTGATTTAAGTTCATATAAGTTTGAGTTGGTTGAATTTTTATTTCCATTTCAGCCATTTTAGGTCTTCAATTTCAAAAATTCACCACGGTTGGAAAATCTGGAAAAATCGATGTAAGCTAGGTTTGGCGATGGAAATATGTCTAGTTGGACGATCATTCAACAAGTTATCAAATATGTTAGTTTAGTTCTCAATGGTTAATTTCCCAATCTACATCTCTCGCACAATTGGGCTACCAAATGTGATATGATTGAGAAGTTAAAACCTATCATCTACTCACAAATTATATGTTGGCATAAACCAGAGCAGGATTGATATAAATTAAATGTCGATGGATGTAGTAAAGGCAACCCCAGATGTAACACTCGGTAAAATTACTAAAATATTCCTAGAGGAGGGATGTAACACATCTTCCCATGTTACCTTTTGCAAATTTGAGATCGAATTTGCAATTAGCACGAAACATTGAGTGGGAAAAAATGGCTTCGTTCTAATTTTAGAGCAACCAGATCGAAAAATTATTTTTCGATCTGAAAGTCGAGACAGTGTCTGTGCGCATCAGGGCCGTGACGCGCCCTGAACTCGGACTTACACTTTTTTTAATTGTTCGACGGGATTTGGAAAACCCGTTCGGAGGCTTTTTGGAAGAAAATAACTAGTCCGCGCCCGAGGCGCGTCGCGAACCTATGTAAATTCCGAGGCAAATTTTCTTTTATTTCATGGTGGGTATTTTAGACTTTTCTCAACCCCTTCTAAGTTCAATAAACGAGTATAAGGAATCTTTCAAATCAAGCCAAGTCCAAAGAATCTCTACCAACTAAGTTTTCGTATTAGTTGACAGAAGAGTCAACTTTAAATGATTATATCTCCTAAAGTATAATGAGTTAGGTGACCCATAATATATCAAATCGAAGATATTTGAATTAGCTTTCCAACGCATCTAATTCGCCTAATTAGTTCGGAGTAAACAGTTATGACCATTTTAGTGAAGGAGTGCAGAGCTGTCTGAAGGTCCGCGACAGCTCCGCATCACGGACCTAACGCGGATCCTTACTGGATAAGTTAATAACGTTTTTTTTCTTTTTATTTTGAGGGTACTTTCATCCTAAAACCTTGGAGGTCTATTTAAGGTCTCAAAATGCATAAAACGTCTTTTTTCATAACTAAGAACTCTCTCCTTTACTCCTAAACATAAATGCTCAAGAATCATTAAGAAAGTCATCAAGTTTGGATTAACTTTCAAGATTCATCCTCAAGGTAAGTTATTTTTCATAAATTTTAATTTACCCAACCCAAATTTCTTCATCTATTCATGAATCTCTAATAGAATCTTAAAGCATAACTTAGGGTTTCAAGAAGACGAATTCAAGAATCCCAAGAAAGAATTTCTTGATTCTTCTTTTCAAGAATGTAGGGTTCTTCATCAAGAACTCTAAAAAATTCTAAGTCAAGAACTCAAGAATCAAGGAGAAGCCCTTCAAAAATATCTTTCCAAGTTCTTCCACTCTAAAGGAACTATCGAAATCGAGGATCTTCTCCAGGAAAGCTAGTATTCATCAAATTTCGATTGTAATATCAACTTTCCAGGTATGTAAGGCTAAACTAAAAGCATGAGATTTTTCTCCCATGTGCCCCATAGATGGTCATAGATGAGTTGAGAGTCCATGAGTCCCATACATAATTCTTGAAGTATTATCTTGATTAAATCTTGAAAACTATATTACTTACATGTATTTTTATACGTTAATGATCATCATAAATTTTTTTCTGAAATTGAATACTTTTCATGAGATATTATATAAATCCTATATGTTAACTTTTGAAAGCATGCAAGAATGAACTTAGGAGATAAGTTTAGAGCCTTGATGATATAAATGTGCTTGTTGTTGTGGTTCTGGTTCTGAATTGAGTGTGTTGATGATAATGTTGATGAGATTGATATCCTTAGAGTCTTAAAGAGGTTGAACTTAATCTTAAAAGAATGTTCCTAATCCATCGAGTTGATGGTTGATGAGATGAGTTGATGTTATTTGCCCAAAGAGACTAAATAATGAGAAATCTTAATGTTTGATGTTTATGAACATATTGAGTCCTACGAGGAGTATCAAGCACCGAAATGAGTCAGAGTGAGTCCCACTCACACTCATAACTACGTAGCCAGTGTAGGAGAGGATTGGACCATGAAAAATGGGTATTTCCTTAGTCCCAAAAGAGGACTTGATGTTATTATGGATCCATAAATACTACGCCTTTTCACCCCGACAAGGTACTGGGCGGATGCCGTAATGACATCGCTTTGTTGTATCATCACCGGCTCATAGCTGATGGTTGTAGGTTCGAGAAACTCCCAGATAGGTCCAACACTGATAGTACTCTGATGTTGGGTTGAGTCTCATTGAGTTGAGTTGAGTTGGTTAATGAGTCACTTGTCTACTCTTTATTCTTGTGTTAGATAGACATTTGACAGTTTGATTGATTATCTTTCCGAGTTGATGTTTTTCCATATTATTCTACCTGTTTCTCTATCATTCAGCTATTTTACATACCATACATTCCACGTATTGATGCCACTCACCGCTGCATCGTTTTATGATGCATATATATGGATTAGGGATCATCAATAGGCGCATCGTTGAGGGTCTAAGATGTTCAACTGTTGGTGAGCCTCCCCTACTTCGGAGGAATCATTACATTTATTTTCATCTTGATTTTAGAGTTAGATTTGATCAGCTTTACTTTATTTTGAGGTAGTCATGAGTATGTCATTGACATCACTTGATAGTGATAGAGGTTTCATAGACTAAAGTCGAATGTTGATGTTAACACTTGTTGACCTAACTCTTTCTACTAGCCTTTTTATTTATTGATATTATCTTGAGACTAGATGAAATGTGCCCATTATTTTCCTTAGTCTTCCGCTGATTGTCTTGAGTTTATTGATTGAATAAATGTGATGAGGCCAAGTGGTTCGCTTGGGACTAGTAATAGTCTCTGAGTGCCAGTTACATCTAGGGTACCCTCCCGGGGAGTGACACTGGAGCAACAGAGGGGTGATGACATCTGATGTTCACGCTCCAATAAGAAAGCGGTTGCTGTCAGCAATTAACCTAATCGAGGTTAGTGTCGAATCCACAGGGAATACAGGGCTTGACTACAAGACTTCACTACTAATCATTTCAAGCATCAATAACTAAAATCTCTAAATGGGGGTGGGGGGTTGTGATTCAAAAATAAAATAAAACAAACACTAACTATAACGCGAGGAAATACTCAATTTTGGGGACAACTTGGGAATTGTGTTCCCCATGGTTCGTCGACTCGATTACCATAGATAACATAACTAAAATTGGTGATTTGCATGCACTTAAGTTCTTCTAGCCCTCTTGTGAAGGTGAAGGTCGAATTTCACCATGGCACTTGGTCGGCAACCATGACGTGCCAATTAACTGTTACCTATTGTCCTAGCCAACCTCCCCTTGGTTAGGCTTGGTTGATTAGACGAGAACCCATAAATTGAATTCTGTCATCTACTTCCCTTTTCCTATTCGTCACTACCTTGGTCGGGATCGTGATAGTAGGTAGGGTTTGGTGTTGGCCACCACCAAACAACAATAATAATGAAGGGAATTACATAATACATACAAAACCCCAATCATTGTAATGTAAGAAAGCTAGGTTATTTCAAGTCAACTACCCATACTTCCCACAACCCTAAGTTGTGGGTGCTTAGCTACTCATGGTTAAAACAAAACACACAAGAACGGATAAATAGACATAGTTGAGAGTTTCACCAATAACAATGAGGGAGATAGGCACCGCAAGTTGCAAACCCACAAGCTTGATTGATCAACAATGAGTACAAGGCAATATTTGCAATCCCCGAAATGGGTTTTCTAAGAGAGAACAATAATATACCCTAAAAACCTAAAGAAAATCTTCAAAATGTAATTGTGTAATGTCTACTGGTCGAACTACCTCAAACTAACTTAAGCTATATATAGTCTTTATAAAATAATCCTAGAATTTACATAGAACAGATAGCTGGCAGCTGATAAGTCACACAGTTACGACTTGTAGGATGACCTACCAGTTGTAGTCGGGGTCACGTATCAGATTCTTGGCATCTTGGACTGAACTGGTATGACCTATAGGTACAATTTGTTGCTTGGGATACTACTCGTATGTTTGTTTCGTAATCTTGGTCTTCTATTTTTGGTCCAACATTTTGGCTCTCCGATTCATGCTACGAGTCCACCTATACGAGTGGTAGTGTGTCTTACGACTCGTAGGATGTCCCCAGAGGAGTGACCTTCACTTGGCAGATTTTTGATTTTTGGTCTCTAATTCCTGCTACGACACCACCCTATGACTCCTTGTTTCATGGACCAAATGTGATTTTTTTGATAGAACAACAACACCCTCAACTTAGAATTGTTGCTTCTCCTCAAGCGACGACTCAATCTATACAAAAAAAGAGAAATACATAGCAACTATGCTAATGGCATATATATCAGCTCCTCTGATTCAGGGACCCAACTACTATTTTCAAAACAGGATTGTAAAATCATTTAGCAAACAGGAACATAATGAGATACCTGGCAATCCAACTATAATAAGCTAAGGAGCATCAACCATCAAGAATCACTGGTATAGTCATATGCTACTCAAATAGTGCAAATGCTCTCATTAGAAAGAAGTCCCTTGTACTAACTCAAGAACATTCAAGAATCAGGGACTGAGGAAATATTCTCATTCTCACAATTGAAATTCATGTACAATGACTAACACCATAACCTTGCCCTTATACTCATTCTTCGGCTTGGTGCTAAAGTGAATTTGGATCACTTTAGGACATATCGGCTTGTAACATGGGCTCAGGGGGCTTTGGTATGGTATTTTAGAGAAATAGTGACTAAAAGCTATCCTTGAACCATGTTTACCAGCACTTTTTGCTTTCATAATTTAACCCTTTCACTAACTCTTCCCTTATTTCCCCATTTCAAGCTTTTCCCGGGCTTTTTCTTTCACTTTTCAGCTGTGCCTTCATTTTGAACTCATTTTTGCTAATCTTTTCAACTCAAGGCACTCTTTCTTTTCTTTTTCTTCACCCGGCTCATGATTTATTCGTTTTCTTTCTTTTCACCCCAACTAACTACCGCATTTTTGTTACTTTACCACTATAAGGGCCACCTTCACCTTATGCTTTTAGACTAAAGTGAAGTACACAATATCTATACCTCAAATCAGGGCCACCAATGCAGCTACCCTCAACTTAGGCTTTTAGCCTCAATCAAGGTTCACTTGTTCAAGGATAGATTAGGGCCTATGTCTGGGTATTTCATCAAACGAGGTAAGGTTAGCAAGGTTTCAAGAAAAACATGAATATATTAGAAGCTCAAACATTTGGAACAACGGATTCACTAGTTCATTTGGTAGGTAATTTAGGCAAAAGTGGGCATACAATCAGAGCAAAGGCCTAAGATCACTTCCAAATCAACCGAATCACCAAACCAATCTTAGAGTACTAGGGCAAGTTCTGAGTCCATAAAATGATACATGAATGCATCAAAATAAGCTCACAACACACATGGCAATTACATCCACAATCAAGTATAGACTCACAGGTCATGCTTTCAGTCTCAGATTACCTTCACACTATCAGAACAACAATTGCCATATACTCAAAAATGTATGAATGCATCAATAATCACAACCTCAAAAATTTTGATGGTACCCAATTTTGAATCAAAAGTTTATAGAAAACATAAGAACTATATATATGCCAAAAGATAACAATACTATGCATTTATAACTTATCTATACTTCCTAAAACATGCCGGTTCAATAGAAATTTAAACATCCACAAGGAAAAAGAAACACTGAAAGAAAACCTTGGGATCAAACATAGGGGAAGTTATGGACTTGTGGCACTCAGACTTCACCATAATCAATAACTTCCACCACCCCATCAAAAGATGATACTTTGTCCTCAAAGTAACAAAAACACAAACTTCAGATGAGAAAATGAAAGCATATATAGATATATAAACATTAAAAAGTAATAATTAACAAGAATAATACCCAAAACCAAACATAAAAACATTATCCAACAAAAACATCCAAAAACCAACATAACAATAATATTGTCTAACACAAGGACAAAATATCCATAAAGCAAAGTAAGAGCTGGGGTCAAAAAGGATCAAAAATCATGGTGTATAAAGAACTAGTCTCTAATTGGTCTGAGGGATCCTGGGGCTGTCTCTCCTTCTCTGCTGCAGTGTCGGAAGTACCCTCTCCAGGTGGGGTGTGTTGTGCTCTCTGTCTCTATATAGCCGCCAAAAAAAGCGACTCTTGCACCACCTCCTCAGGTATGGGCTCCTCTACCTGTCTTGGCTTCTTCAAGGTCGGCACTGGGTCAACATACTCGAGGGGCCTCTTACCTCGGTTGTCCAGACGGTTGGCGAGCCAATCAAATGCCTCATCTCCTATTAGTGCTCCCTTCGAGACTGGAAAAAGGGCTGCCAACATCTATAATATGTCGGTGTTAAATTTGGCCAACTCCTCAGTAACTGCGCTTGCACCGATAAGCCTAGCTCCCTCAAGCCTCTTGTGAACTCTGGCCTCAAACGCATCGATCCTGGCATCCACTGCTCATACTCTCTCATCAACCAACTCTCGATTATATTCCTTCATCCTCTCTTCGGAGTCCCGAATAGTCTGATCAATTAATGGCTGGACCTGCATTGACAGCTCACATAACCTACCCTCTGCTATAGTCACCTTGCGCAATAAAGCCTGAAATGCAACATCAGAGAAAAAAGGGTCAACCTGTAAACAAGGTGTTGCTGGTGCTGGAGTGTTAGATGATGGTGTAGACTCGATCTCCACAGCAGGTGTAGGTTCTGTAGTAGCCGGAGTAGTGCCGGTAGTATCTGGAGGTGCACCTGGAATCTGGGGCTCTACTAGGAATGGGTCTGTGATGGCTAGAGGAGCTGCTCATTGTAAGTCCACCGAGTTCTCATCAGCCTTTATCAGGCTAAGATTCATAGTTCATGTGGCCCCTACATGAGGGTCCCGGTGAGGGTCAATAGAAACACCTGTTGTACTGCATAGTCGATGAATCAAAAATGGAAACGGCACTGAGGTGCTTGTCCAAGTTGCAGCCCTGTGAATCTGCTTCAAAATAATCCGGGCCCAATCTATAGCATACCCAGCTAGAAGACTGGCCAACAATACAACTCTCTCGAGGGTGATCAATTATCCGTAAAAGTTGGCCTAATTCGACAACGGATAATGTACAGCTAGAACTTGGCCCGAAATGAGAGGTAGGATTTTACTATAGGATCTGCATGGTTTGTGATCCACGTCAGCTCAACACCCTCCTCAGAAATCTGGCTAGTGATCTACCGTAGAAGCTCCACCCTATCCCTGATGTCCTTCCTAGTCACCGCTATTCTCATCTTCTCAATAAGGATATCATACTCCGCGGTGGACTGAGGGGCTGTATAAGTAGGCCCAAACTGCACTTGTCAGATCGTCTACTCTGAGATATGAAATCTCCTCCCCCGGACTATCACCATCCATAGCCTTGGCTGCTCAATTGGTTTTTTATTCTTTGGCAACCCCCGACGGAGTGTAGTAAGGTGCGCCACAGAGAATTCATGGATTATATAAGGGGAATATTTGCCCTACTGCTTTGTGGTCTATCGTAACCTATGCTCATCTATTCCAGCATCCAATCCATATACTCTATCCAAGCCAGAGGCATTCAGTCGGGACTTCTCATGAAATTGGCAAACCGGCTTGCCCTGCCCCTTTGGCTCCAACCTTTGCTCATATATTTCCTTCATCCTTGGGATGCACCATCTGTGGTCGGCTGGGGGCTGGGACTGGACCTCGTCCTACTGAGACGTGCTCTCTAACTCTGACTTTGAACCTGAGTGTGAGGGGTCATCTGTGGCAAGCTGCTATCTGACCCATCCCTATTGCCCTGTTGTTCCTCCTCTTCAGACCGGGAGAAACTACTCGCTTCCATGGGCCTCTATGCTGCGAGTACCCGAGTCTGAGGTCTATTGGCATCCGGGTCTACCCTGACTATGTGGACTTCCATAGAGCCCTCAGATTGCTTGGTTTCGGAGGATTTATCCCGCAACCTCCTTTGTAGAGCTTGAATTGCCCATTTGTCTTTTGGAGGCATTTTATGTACAAACAAACCACAAAGCAACATGTAACTTCAAGATGTCTGATCCACTGAAACACAAAAAAAAGAACAAGAACAAAAACAACTAATAATTAAATATGCACTGATGCAACTACAGGTTTATAGGTATGAGTGCTGTTATGACTCGTAGGGTGACCTACGAGTCGTAGTTTGGGCTCGTAGCCATTTCCAGAAAATTTTTCAGAACTTGTGTAATCTTACGAGACCCTCATTATAAGTCGTAACAGGCATTATAAACCGTATGTGAGTCTCGTATGAGAAACTTGAAGGAACCACATATGACTGTTGCTTGCTTCGAAGGACCCTTACAACTCATAGAGGAACCTACGAGTCGTAGGAGGCTTCATAGCAAGAAACAAAAGGAATTAGTTGTGCCTAAAATTTTCCCACAACAAGCTCAAATCAAGCACAAAGTCAACATCCTTTGCGCATAATAACAAAATCAACTCCGTGGTACATAATCAAGATAACATCAGGAGTTCATAATAACCCTATTTCCTGGGAATGAGACACAGTTCAACAGAATATCAAGCACACTTAAAGAAATATACATTCTAAACTCATTCTTAACATCTACAAATGTTGCCTAGGGATGCAATTTCCATTCAAACTATTTCAATCAAGTCCCACAAGTTAAAGCATAGGCATTACACCCATATTTCCTAAATTTCAACTCTGATAACCATTTAGACCATGCATGGGCAACAATCACACCA
>JAPFFP010000088.1:7432004-7444154 GCA_026153255.1 Solanum medicagineum
ATAAAAAAATGATTCCACTGCTCACGAAAATCTCCAACTCGATTTTCTTCACAAAACGATCCTATTGTCACTTTTCCAATTGTTTGAACGCAATATTGCAACAAAATTTTTGAATTTGGTTCTGTTAGTCATACATAATCAATGTTATTGCAGCGTTATCAAAAAGCAATAACACTTCTCATGAAAATCTCCAACCCGATATTCTTCTAAAAACGATTCCAACGTCGCTTTTCCAATTGTTTGAACGCAGCAAAATTTTTGAAGCAAAATTTTTTAATTTGAATTCTGTTAGACTACATATCGTCTAAACCCACTTTCCATAACAAATCAACGTAACCAATGGAGGAATTAATTAGATTTTTTAGTTGCCACCTTTTTATGGATAACTGACTGGACTCTTTCCTTTTTTTTTTTTAGGTATCAAACACCAACTAAGGTATCATGCGTGCCTAACTTTTAGGGATTTTAGGTAATTTTGTAAATAGTTGGTATAGAAAGGAATTATCATTTTATAGTATGAGATTTGTATAATATTTACTTAATTCAAATACAAGAAGAGGAAAGTGCAAAGGGAAAGCAAGTATTTTGTTCACTTTTATTTGTGCAATACTCCATCTGTACAATAATACTATTATTGACTTGACACATGAATTAGGAAACAGTAAATGCTAGAGGTGATTCTACCAAATCATTTTTTGAATACAATAAATACATTATCTTGAAAAATGTCATAGAGAAATCACTATAGTTAACGATAAGGGTAAATTAAGATTCAAATGTAAAATTATCTATTGTTTTCATAAAGTGGACAGATATTGTTGGACATCTATTTTTAATATAGTAGACAAGTAATATGAATGGAAGGGGTATTTCAAAAATAGTTTTTAACTTTTAATATAAACTAATAATAACATACGCACTAAAATATCACTAGTCATTTTTTACTTTTAACATATTAAAAAAATACTTCTTTTTAAACAATTATTCTCAATATTATTATTTATTTTTTAAATTATTTTCAAAGACCTAAAATTATACGTATGTAGGTACTGGACAAGTAAATTTCCATAATGGTCGATTGGAGTTCAAATTCCACTTCCAATTGATACTGCATCTGGACGCACTCAGCATTATAATAATACTTCCTCCGTTTCATAGTCTAAAATAATCTCACATATTGTGTGATATTTCTTAAAAATAAAAATAATTCTTTGCAAATAAATTATACTTCATCCTATTTTATGCGGCACATATGTTTTTTTGTCAATTTTACCTTTAGAATTTATTTTTATCCTTAATGAACGGATTCTCAACCACACAAATATCTAAGAATGATTTTAGACCATAACTTTTAAAAATATATTTTTTTTTTAAATATCATAATCAGTCAAAGGACGTCACATAAAATAAGACAGATGAAGTATCGAAATGATATTTTTTAAAAAATAAATCAAAGAAAAAGTGTCACTGAAAATAATATGTACAAGTAGTGAAGAAAATGGTGACACTGGTTGACCCTTAAAACGTGCGGCTGCCTAACGCAAATGCTGCACACTAATTCACATGCTTTTAGCTTACATGCTGCTCCCACGGCGTTGCTGTTGCCACTGTCAACTTTTTCACTTGTCATTAAAAAAAAATAATGAAATCTCCAACTCATTTTTTCACAAATCAACGATGAACTCCTTTCTATCTATTCTCTTCCCATATCTCTACAACAAGAAGGTCCATTTTCAATAAAGCTTTCATTTTTATGCATTTTATTACATTCAAGATTGATTTCTTTCTCAACTATCTGCTTTTACTGCGCTACTGTGTTGTTCATTGTCACTCAAGATGGATTTTGTTTCCCCAACTTCAACAAAGTTTTTCAACTTTTATGTATTTTAACAAAGTTTTAACTTTATGCATTTATTCTGCCATTCTGTTCTTTATTCTCAAATCAATACTGATTCTTTTGTTTTCACTCTTTTGGTGGTACCACAGGCAAAGCTACTTGGGTTGTGGTTGATTTGGTTATGGGGGTTTATCTTGATTGGTGTCTCCTTTTATGCTACTCAACTTATGCCATTGCCATCTTATTTTAAAGGTCAGATGAAAAAGACCATGCTTTTCAACGGAGAATTGGTTGATGGTCCTAGTATCACCATATTTACAGCTCCAAGGCCTTTTGTGGGTACTGTTGGGGAAAGACAGGCTCTTGCTATTCGATCTTGGCTTGGCTTATCACCTGATATTAGTGTTGTTCTTTTCAGCCAAGACCCTTCTGTTTTCGCCTTTGCTCAATTGTTAAGTCACAGGGTATCAGTTGAGCCAAACATCGATTTCACGTATGAATTTTGCTTTCATTTTTAGTTTTTCGTTGAGTTTTTTCTAGGTGATTACTCCCTATATGAAGTTATAAAACTTTGTTAACCATAATAGTCAAATCACCTTGATGGATATGCTTCTTGTTATAGTGGGACGTATCGGGACTTGATACTTATAATGAATAAAGTTCAATTGCTTCTTTTATTATCCGTAAAGTTAAGTTATTTTAACGAGACAGAAATAGAGTTTAGTTCAGTGATCATACCTGAAGTTTGATTGTCTTCTTCTTGTTAACAATGTTAATCTTCAATCAGTCAATCTTGCCTAAAAGGGCACTTATTCTGTGCACAAAGTGCTTTTGGTTGGTTAGTAAGAGGAGAGTGGGTGTCTACTGTTTGCAGTATTCCCTTTGCATTTCTGCGAAGAGGCTGGATATAATCTCTGGCACTATGCTGATACTGGAATTTTTTTATGTCAAAAAGTAGGACTTCTAAATAAAGCTTGGTTTGGAACTGATAATGGCCGGACTTGTTTATAGATAAATACAAGCAGTGGGCTTACACAGAGAAATAGAATATAGTGGGTAGTTGGTCAAGTTACTCGTATGATAAGAGTTGGTATTTCATCCCTGAGTATCAGGATTTCAGCTTACACATTGTATATAGATAAAACAAATGTATATTGCATTGAACAATAACTTGAGAGCTTAATAGCTGAATCAAAGAGTTCGAGAAGAGGATCAATTTGATGATCACTTTGGAAACTTGTTGTGTACTTACGTTATTTTTGTCAGTTTTAGGCTTTAATTTGATCTGGAAATTTTGAGCTGTTACCATACTTTTAATTTTAGGTTCCTTGGCACACCATTTTTTCATTCCATGGTTGCAAGGTCAAAAGCATCCTCTTCAGATGTTTCTGTTGTGGTTGATCCAAACACTGTACTCTTGCCAGACTTCATTAAAACTATCAAACATGCTCATAGACTTGATCATGATTGGCTCCTTTTTTCTTCATCAAAAAATGTTCCCCACTTCCCATTTCACTTGGATGCAGATGGAAAACATTGGGTCCGAGATGATGGAAGCCGAGTGAAGACCCAAAAGGTATGGTCCTTACAAATGATTTGGACAGGATCAGTACTGAGGGAACTTCTTAATTTGAGTATGCTGTTCCTGTAGTTGCAGGATTTCCTTTCACAAGAATGGAAATGGTACCTTTGTGAGGAAAAAATGCTAATAGCATGGAACAACGGAGATCTCCCCTTGCATAATGGAGTCCTTCCCCCTTTTCTATATGGGAAGGGGCTTCATAACCGCTGGCTTATAAATGAAGCTCTGCTCTCTGATTTCAGATTTGTCTTTGATGCTAGTTGGGCCATTTCCAATTTGTACCTTAATGACCTTGACCAGGATTTTAATGGCACAAGTGAAGATTTTCTTGGCCTGGCTACTGGAAAAAGGTTTTGGGAAGTCACTGGGAACTCCAATTTGGCAATGCTTTATGGATCATTATATTTCCATCAACAGAACTTCTCTAACATATTTAGACTTTTCCAGTGTGGAGGACACTATCTCTTCATAAATTCTGCTCAAATGGTTGTTTACCCCTTGAGATATAACGGATCATTGAGTTTAAGGAAAAAAGTTATCTCCAAATTAACAAGAGAGAAGAATACTTTGGAATGCATTGATACTATTAGATCAACTGAGGAAGCTAAGGACTGCTCAGTGAAGGACTACTTGAATGTGTCGAGGCCAATTTCACTTTCCTTGACTTTGGAAATGTTACTCTCACTTCATGCAGACAAAAATAAGACAGTTGTGCTTGCAGTTGTTGGATATAGTTACAAGGACATGCTAATGAGTTGGGTGTGCAGGCTACACCATCTCCAGATCTCTAACTTTTTGGTCTGTGCTCTTGACGATGATATATATGATTTCTCTGTGTTGCAGGTAACCTATTTTGTTTATTAGCTGATATTCTCCATGCTAAATGTGATTGATAGGTTGAACCATTACTGCATTTCGGTAATAGCTCACTCATTTGTCTTTCCGACTAATATGCCTGCCATTTATCATGACTTCCCTCATTTTTCTTGGGAAAATTATGTCCGACTCCATGCACAGAATGTTAAGATTTCATCCCCCTCTCTTCTGTTTTACCAGTTACTAAAAAACTAAGTTGAACTTATGTTTCTAGGGCCTACCCGTCTTCAAGTATGCCAATCTTGAAACCAAGATCAGCTTTGACAACTGTCATTTTGGAACTGAGTGCTTTCAGAAAGTAACCAAAGTTAAGTCCAGAATGGTTCTGCAGATACTGAAGGTTGGTTACAATGTATTAATGAGTGATGTTGATATTTATTGGTTCAAGAATCCACTCCCCTTGCTTAGCTCGTTTGGTCCTGCAGTTCTTGTGGCACAGTCAGATGAATACAAGTTGACAGGTATTTATATATTTCCCTTTGAAGGACATTATCTTTTTTGTTGAAAGCTAAAACTTGGAGTACAAAAAAATCACTCCCTCCTTTTTAATTTGTTTGTCTGGTTTTGACTTTTGAAGCAAAGAAGACTTTTGAATCTTGTACTCTAACTAAAGATATTTAGAATGTACCGAAAGTCCCTTTACTCTTGTGGTTTTAAATATGCCATGTAGAAAGTTGAAATAAAAGAGTTGCCAGAAAAGGAAGTAGGTATTCTTTTTGAAACGGATTAAAAGGAAATTAAGACAATTCAGGAATAATTAATTATTGGGATTCATCTTCAGGAGGAAGATATCTACTTATCACATGCTTTTGTGTTGGAAGATAAACTGTTACCGCCGTTGATTTAAGCTAAATGTCTCTTTATTTGCACATATGTATGGCTCAACTACAGGACCTATAAACTTACCTCGACGTCTGAATTCTGGGTTCTATTATGCTCATTCGGATGCTATGACTATTGCTGCTCTTGAGAAGGTTGTGGAGCATGCAGCAAACTCAAATCTCTCTGAGCAACCAAGCTTTTATGATATATTGTGCGGGGAAGGTGGATACAATCGCATAGATGACAGCAGATGCTTAGAACCTCAAACAAACCTGACCGTTCAATTCCTGGACAGAGACCTCTTTCCTAATGGTGCATATAAAGATCTTTGGCAAGAAAAAAATGTGACGGAAGCCTGCTTGATGAAGGGTTGTTTTATCATTCATAACAATTGGATTAGTGGGAGAAGGAAAAAGCTAGAACGTCAAGTGCCATCAGGTCTCTGGGAGTACGATATGAACACAAGAATGTGTTTGCAGACGTGGCACAAGACAAAATTTGTATATTTTTGAAACAACAAAAACTTGGATGCTTTTGCTGCTTCTTGTATCATGGAAAACTTTGGTTTTGCCGGTTGAGGAGAATACAAAGAGAGTTTATTGTTGGGGGATATAATTTTCTATTTGCCCTTTGGAGTTATCACTTGATTTATTTGAGATAATGTTAAGTTCATAATGGCTGGCCTAGAGAAACAAAATATGTTTATTATGCTGGAGACCTTGTTTATATAGAGATATCTGATCGCAACTACACTCCTAGTTTTTCTGTTTCTGGTCCATGACGATCGTGATTGTTGTTGGGGGCTACTAAATGCTGGAAATGCTGAAGCTTTGTGATAACAATTCAAGACGACGCCTGAATACCAACAGAGAATCTGAAAAAACAAAAAAGTTGAAGGAAACGGATAATTTTAACCTGAGTTTACAACTTAAGGATATCACAGTGCGGATAGTCCATCCTGGTGGGAAGGTAGATATGTATGACTGTGCCATTTCTGCAGCTCAGATATTAAAGAACTATCCAGGAAGGCATGTAGCTCTGCCGGACTTTTTTGACCGTCCCCATGAATCTCTTCTCAGTGCAGATGATATTCTATGGCCAGGGCAAAAATACTTGGTAATCCCATCTAGTTCTGTAGAGAAACTGAAGCACAGACACACTCATAAAGATAAACATACCACTGAAAGCGAGGAGCCCAAGTTGGACCGCGAAGAAGTTGTGAATGTTAATGGAGATTGTTTAGAGGACTCTATATGTCTGGCAAAGCATTTCTATGCCTCCAAAGAGAGCTGGTCTGGTTGGTTATGGAAGAAAAGGCAGCAGGAGAAGAAGCCATTTGTACCTCCTATCCCGGCTCCAAAACCATGGAGGGATTCGAGTTGGGAACCTAATCTAGATTCAATAGAGGAAATTTCTCCATGAGTACCCTTTTCACCTGATTCTTAAACCGTTTTAACTATTACCAAAAACATCTGGTATGTCAATTTTCTTATGCTGTTTTATCTGCAATGTTCTATCTTTTGCTAAGGGGAGAGAATGGTCATTTCCTATTGTGTTCTCTTTTCGTTCCTATCTCTCCAATTTTTGTGTCATTATTTGTGTTGGTTACAAATGTTAGCTGCTTGAAAACAGCTGGATAGACAAGGAAGGAGAAACCTTTACGCCATGTAATATTCTGCTATTGTACACCATATAAACATTCACAGCTCTGAATCTCCAAGAAATAAAAGGATCTTTATATTTCATAGTTATGCCACAGTTTTTCCTGATTACATTATGCATGAATAGTGTGGTCAAATTTGGACAACATTAGATTTTAACCATTTTGTCAAAGTTTAGACTTGCTTGGACAAAGAATACAGACACTTTCAGACATTACTTTTCCTCCTCATTTTCTTGTGTTCCCTGTACTACCTACCTTTATCCTTTACCTCAGACTGTATATCTCTTTAATCATATTAATTAAATGGCCCTACTACCTCTACTTTCAGTCCATAGGATCTTAACTTTTAGTCTCTTGTTAATTGTTCGCTGGGGTATTGACCTACTGGTCCCAGGTATGTGAATAATAGTTTCAAAATACAATGTCTAAGATCAGCAACCTGACATGGAAGTACAATCAGAGGCGAACCCGGAATTTAAGTTTTATGTGTTCAGCATTTAAGGTTCTCAGCATTGAATCCATTATATGTTTAATGTTATGGGTTCAGATCTACTATTAGTTGCAACTTTTGCGAATTTCTGCATGTACTGGTTCAGATGAGCCTGGTGTCAGTATATTTTACATCCACCTCTGGGTAAAATACAAGGAAACAAATCACATTTGCATAAATCCAACAGAAAATTTAGCAGCTCATATAATATCTTTTGGTTCCTGAACCACCTGTTTTATGTTACAGTCACCATAGAGTTACTTGGGATGCTGTCCAATATCAGTATCCTTGGTTTGGTACCCAGGAACATAGTAAGTGAATTTGTGCTTTTTGAAGTTTTTATTTACTAATTATTAGATAATGAGGCTTAAATATTTTAGAGAAACTCTATGATGTCTATATTTGGTTCTACGCCCATTTGCAAATTTTGATGGTTGATGATACAGCTTGATTGAAAACTTCTTGTGTGTTTTCAGAGTTTTTGGTAATTGTTCTGTGTTGTAGAAATCCACAGTTTGGGCCAAGACCAACCAACAGAATAGTTTAAGAAGCAAAATTCATAGGAAAGCAAATTGCTCAACGGACAACAAAACAGATTTCTTGTTCTTCGTCCAACTGAATGGACTATCACTCTTGCTCATGGATCAATGAGATTCAAAAATTGCTGTTCTCAAATCACGATTGGAAGTCAATCTATGTGATTTCCTAATTAATCACATACACCGAGAGGTTTGTGCTGTGTTGTCTGTTAATTTACACTCAAGAGTATGTATGACAAGAGCTTAGTGAATATCCATGTGTAAATAACAGCAAAGGTAGCACCAGCTGGAATTGTCACTAACCAGGAAGTCACAATCTCTTTCACTGTCTCTGCTCTTACACTGTTAAATCCTCGAGCAAAACCGACACCCATGACTGCTCCTACCAGGGTATGTGTACCTGAGATTGGTAAGCCCAGCTTGGATGCACACAAAACCACAGACGCGGCTGCAAACTCAGCTGCAAATCCTCTGGTCGGTGTTAATTCTGTTATCTTCTTTCCAATAGTTGCAATCACTCTGTATCCCCACATTGTTAGCCCTGCCACAATTCCAAAGCCTCCCCATGCTAGAACATCATTTGGAATAACAATATCAGCTGAGCTGAGCCCACCCTGAAGAATGGATAATGCTGCAGCCAATGGTCCTATTGCATTGGAGACATCATTTCCACCATGAGCAAATGACATGAAGCAGGCTGATAAGACTTGCATATAGCCAAAAACACCATAAACTATTTTCAGTTGCGTTCCTTTAGGACCTGCAATATCTGAAAGAAATCCAATGTTTTTAGTGTCAGTAGTTTCTGGTTCTGGTTCTGGTTCTTTTGAACTGGCCTTCGCCAGGAGGTGGCCAAGTTGGCCTCGGATGATCCTGTGAACAGCAAACGCACCAATGGTGCCACAGGTTATAGCCTGGACAAGCGCTAGACTTAAAGTCTTGCTCAGAGGGAGAGCTACAAAAGAGATTCCGGTGACCCCAAGAAAGACAGAAATTGGTGCAGCTGCTGCAGCCGCTTGTCCTGGGTTCCGAGCACTGTACACAAACTAAAAATAGTAAAAGATAACAGGATTAGGAATTGTGAGTAGCATTAACCCTGAGGCAGAGTATGCACATCAAAAGAACGTACCCTCCGGATGCATTTATAGACAAGAAAGGACACCACTGCTCCCAGTAAAGGTGAGATCACCCATGAGGAAGTTACCCTTGCCAGTGAACTCCAAAAGACAGCACCAGCTCCCCCATAAACAAGACCAAAACCAACCATGGATCCTACAATACAATGTGTTGTGGATACTGGCCAACCATAATATGATGCAACCTAAGCAAGAAAACAAGGAGTTAACCAGAAACTTCATACAAAGGTACTTGACAAATTGCCAAATGGGGTACAGTGTTTCATCTGTCACATGCATGATCAGACAGATGCAGAGTGATATAGTGGAGATCATCTGAACAAAACATGAATGGAAGGCAGAGGTTCTAGCTTAGACTTATTAGCCATTCTTTAGCAAGTAGAGTCTCAACACTCAAAAGTTATCGGGCAACTTAATGTTAGGGTAGTCTCGGTATTCCCATGAAATTTGAAATAAAGTTACATGTGTGTATTATCAAGAATTTATCATTTCAGGAGCTTCACAGAGCTTTCATGATCTGCAGCTTATCAAGCAAGAAAGGAACATGTGAAAACAACCAAGTAGTTTATATATGAAAATGTTGTGATGCTTACTATTTGTAAGTTCAGGCTAATGAAACTACATTGATAGTCAAAAAACAAGTTTGTTAAGTAATTACTTATGCCATTCCCATAGTAATATAAAATAAAGTTATGTCAAGCACTTCTATAAAGTTTGTCCTTAGTTTTTTAGGATAATCCATGCGCCATCAATCCAATGGAGTAATTTCCTTTACAATGTTTCTTAGTGTTACTATTGAGGCGACATCTAAACAAATGCAGGCCTAAGGTGTTTTAATTTTATCCAGTAACAACCTTGGGGTTGTTTGGTACGACGGATAAGGGATAATAATTCCATGATAAAATGCAGGATTATTTTATGGGATAGTTACCAATGTATATGTATACATTCGGTCATCTGGCTTACCAAAAATGGCCCAAGTATACATTACATAATTTTCTGTTATTTTATTCCATAGTGGGATAACTAATTCCATGGATATCCCAATCCATGAATTCCCCCTACCAAACAACCTCTTAAAGGTCAGGTATTTCAGTGGGTTTCCAATTCATTTTTTCGTTTTTAGTAGCTGTAATGTTCAATCCACTTCAGTTCTCCTGCTGGCACAGGTTTCAGGTAATTTCGCTCATCAAAACTTACGCAAAAATAGAGAAAAATAATCATCTAATACGTTGATCTCCATTCTCCAGGGACTTCTCTGACTTCATTAATCCCTAAGCCACACTTAATTACTACTTGTTTAAGTCCTATATACTTACACAATTATGTCACTTGTAAAAGGTAACTGTATTTAAAAAAACTTATTCATTGGTAATCTATACTAAAAGGAATGCACCTGCAACCATGTCCCTGCAGCAGCCAAAGAAGAAAGCAGACCAGCAAATAGTAAAGTATCTTTCCCTTGGAAAACATTAGCTACAAGAATACCCTTCTGCATTGTATTGGTGACATGTGTTCCCATTAAGAGTGCCCCTGAAAATTCAAGAACCCCAGCCATGATGACGGCTTGCCGGAGACTCAATGCCCCTGAACCAACTGAAGTTCCCATGGCATTTGCCACATCATTGGCTCCAATATTCCAAGCCATGTAAAAACCAAACAAGATTGTAAAATAAGACAACATCTTGTACTTGAACACCAATCCTTGACCCAAAGACTTCATGAAAAATGGCAAAATCAGTGCAGCTGATGCAATGCATATTGATATAGCAGATGCTGTCCTTGAAGATATGTGAAAAGCTTGTGCCATTCCGGGCAAGTCATCTTCGTTCTCAGAGGAAATGGTATTTTCTTGGTGGGATTTGATTTCAAAATTCTCACTTTTTTTTTCACCATCTGATTCAGCAAAAGATGATAAGGCAGCAAAAGGGTGTGTATAGCTGGGGTTTTTTTGCCTCAAAAATGAAAAAGAACAAGTTTGGGGCTTTAGTACAAGAAAATCTTTCTTGGGAAATTGAGTTTCATTGGAAAACGCACAAAGCCTCTGTCTTGAAAAGAAAAGATAAGAATTGGGAGCTGCTAATTTAGCAGAATTTCTAATAGAAGATAAAGAGTAGGAAGAAGTCATGACTTAGATGGAATTTTTTGGTTGAAAAACCAGTTAAGTAGAATAAAAAGGAGTTACCAAGGCAGATTCTTGGCCATGGGATGAAGATGAAGAGGAAGAAAAGAGAGGAAGAATTGTGACAGAAGAACTTACATAGTGTTTTTGTTCTCCTTTGGAATAAAAGCTAAGGGTGAGAATGGATTGGGATGCTAGATTTAGTTCCATTTGTAATGAGTGGTGGTCATGCCTTCTCCAAGTGGAACTTCATCTGCATGACCACTAGTTTTGCAACACTAAATTGGACACATTTTTCTTTAGAATCTAGTTTGATAGGTATTGTATTGAGGGTAGGCTATAAATACAATCTTTTAGTTTTTTTTTTTTCTGAAATATTATATACTACGCTTCAATTGAGTTTGAGCTAATATATGATTAATTTATATTCATAACGTGTGTTTTATTGTGTAGAATGTATCTCTAAGATAACGGATGATATTATTATCACTGGCAGTGATGAAGATGGTATCACTGGTTTGAAGCAACATCTCTTTAAGTATTTTCAAACTAAAGATCTTGGCAGATTAAAGTATTTTCTAGGTATTGAGGTTGCTCAATCTGGATCAGATATTGTTATTTCTCAACGCAAGTATGCCTCAGACATTCTTGAGAAGACATGGATGATGGGATGTAGACCCATTGACACTTCTATGGAGCCAAATGTTAAATTGCTTCCAGGACAGGGGGAGCCACTTAGTAATCCTGAAAGGTATAGACGACTAGTGGGAAAGTTAAATCATCTCACAATGACAAGACTTGACATTACGTTCCTTGTGAGTGTTGTAAGTCAGTTTATGACTTCCCTTTGTGATAGTCATTGGGATGCAGTTGTTCGTGTCCTGCGATATATAAAGTCAGCGCCCGGAAAAGGAATACTCTTCGAAGATCGAGGACATGAGCATATCATGGGATATATATATGTTGATTGGGCAGGATCACCTTCTGATAGGCAGTCTACATCCATATATTGTGTATTAGTAGGAGGTAATTTGGTGTCGTGGAAGAGCAAGAAACAGAGTGTGGTTGCTCGATCAAGTGCAG
>JAPFFP010000088.1:7444254-7503830 GCA_026153255.1 Solanum medicagineum
ATGAATATTATAAGCTTTAATTTTTTCCAAAAGTGTAATAAGATCATACTGATGATTCTAAAACTTGGTTTAAATTAATAATAGTTTCATCAAGAGGCGAGTCGATATTGCGGTTATCAATTCGATAAAATCAATTGGTCCATAGTTTTTGTAAATTGATAAATTTTTGACAATATATTTTTAAAATTGGATCCAACATCTTCAAAAAGATAATTCTTGAAAAGGGACATGGTTATTCCATGCAAGAAAATGATAGTGTCCTCAAGTTTTATTATTATTAGAATTAGAATATTCATGCACATGTCTTTCCCCCCAACTCTTTCTGGACACTTACAATTCCACATCATACACACGTCGAGAGATTAAAATTTGATGACCCACAATCACTTGAATTACGTGTCGTTGGTCATGACACTTGTGGCCTCCTACACTTTGTAATATTCCCACAAAATTGGTAAAGATTCATTAATATAGTATTTGTCAATTAACACAACTTGGATACTTGTGGAAATATGATAGGCTATATCTTAATTGTTTGCGATGGATAAAAATCGTGAGCCACCCACCCCTTCCTCGCATATAATAGATTGTTGGTCATTTTTGTATTGTGAATAGCAAATATTTCAACATACTGAGAATCAAAAGGAAAGACCAAGTAATGGTTATTATGTCTTCTTCCATGGAATTATTTTTATCTATTTTTAATTTCCATCAGTTGTTTAAAAACCAAAAGACTCTCATTACGTATAACTTTGCTTCAGATTTGGTTCAAAATTAATTTGTTAGAAAATATTCTCTTTAGAAACTTGTGTAGGTGATGTATTGCTATGTGCTAATTCATGTGAGGAGAGGATATCTTGGTCTTTATATAATTCGGAAGTCATTATTCAATTGACTTCTGCATAAACGCCAGAGAGAAAAGCTTTGTGGGTAGTTGATTCGTTAAGAAACCTTCTTCATGTCACGTTACATATTTAACTTGAAGATATATCATATATTTCCCAAATTAATTAATTGTTTGCATTTCTCAATTTACACTTATTACTAAAATCCAACATATATATCATATATTTTCTCAAATCAATTAATTGTTCCCACATACAACATTCCACTTATTACGTTACCATGAAGTGGGGTATATGAGTGATAAATCTCACGTTTGTACTAATTTTGACCTACAAATATAAATGGAAGCGAAGAGGATAAGAAGATACAAATATGGAAATATATTTCAACTTTATTATTTTTTCAAAATATTCACTAAACAAAAATTACGATAAAGCAAAGTTGTTGCAATGATATTTCACAGGGAAAGAAAGTAAACTAGCAAGGCAGAAAAGGTTTGGACTTTAATTTGGATATGCACTCGGAGGCATATGTTCAAAGTTCAAGTGGCAGGCTGGCCAATGATGGATGATGCCATTTTTTATTCTTGAAAGAGACTCCAATTCATGGAGTAGTAATGCATGAAGGAGTTATAATGTACGTACTAACCATTCATATTAATTATTGAGTTTAATATACATCAATCTTTTGTTGCTAAGTCAGGTTGCGATAATAGATTATTGCCTCGAATTTATTTATTTTAATCTATTTCTAAACACAATTCTCTTGTTTTCCCTACTTAGTCATCCCACTTCCTTTCAACTGTCAGAATATTTTTTTCCTTCTTTTTCGGTGATTGATTTTAAAAATATCAATGATATGTAATTTTGAGAGTGATAAGAATTGTTCTACTTTTTGTTATACGCTTGCTTCAAATCTTTTATTATTTGTTATATTTTAACTTTTAAGAGTCATTTATATCGATCAAACTCTAAATGAGTTATTCCAATAATGTATATATAATTGAAAAGACTTCTTCATAGTACCAAAAAAGAAAAGCGTCTTAACTCTTTAATAGAGGCTGGTGAATTTGCCCTATTTCTAAAAAGAAATTTACGAAATTCCACCAATCAATTTTATAAAAAATAAATAAAAAGAATGATACTTGTTTCTTTTAATTTCTATATCATTTGTTTGTTTTAATGGTGTCGAGAAGACCTAAAGTGCTAGTGATGAAAACAAAGAGAAAATTTCCGTATATATTTGTGGTAAACAATAATAAAACACATCAGGACAGAATAACAAAGAGTCCAAGTTACCTTATTATACTATTTTTCTTAATTAATAGTTTATTTTATTTATTTTTAAAATGAAAATACTATAAAGTTTTACCTGCAACGAATTGTAAAGATACTTTATGGCTTACCGTGTAAAATAAGGTTTACATTGTCAGAGCATATCAGTTAAACTCTTAACTATTCCATTATCTATTCTGCATAAAATAATATATATGTTCTCTCATGACTTATACATGTATAAGTTATGTGGATTTCTAAATCGCAAAATACACCGTGTATTAGTTTTATACATGAATAATGTACCTCCTAACTAACTGTCACATTACATAGTATCTGTTGGCTTGCTGAAAAGTTTGAAGTGTTTTGATAATGACAAAGTCATGAACCAAGTTTAGAATTTGTTAGCATGCTGAAGACTAGGTATTTTGATAATGACAAAGTGAACCAGGTTCATATGGTAGAATGAGAGGCTGAATGAAACGCTGAAGAATGCTATGAAGTCATCCCAAAAAGGAAGTGAGTCGGATACAGAGAGCCAGGTTTACCAGGTGAATAAGAGAAAAGAGCGAGAATAGAAGAAAATCTTATGTAATGTCAACAGACTCCTAAACAAGGTAAATAAGAATTTCTGACCAAGAATAACGCTCTGAACAGAACTCTTCTAGTGTGAACTATGTAAAGATCAATAAAGTCATAGAAGAGTAGCTTTTGCAACATGTAAATATTAACGATTTAGCTTTTTACCATTCACCATATTCTTCCGCGGTATCACTATTTGATTTGGTTATCCTCAAAGTGCTGACTATACTCTATTAATAAGAATATATATCTTTTACTAACTATTTCAGTTGCTAAGAAATTCAAAAATACCCTTTAGTTGCGGCCCCAGGCCAGAGCCAATTTTAAGCATTTCATTGCTTATAAGTTGTCGTCCCTTTTTTTCCATCTGTTATTATTATTGTAATTGTAGGGATAAAATAGTCAAAGGGCAAGATGCAGGCAAGTTTTGATTCAGTCTTACCAACCTCCATTCCCCTGCCCATCACAGAAGCCAATTATATTCCTTTCCAAGCTTATGGGATAGCACATTATTGGCAGTGGCTTAAAGGGACCACATTGCTCTGGCCCAATGGTAGATATTGGGATAACATTGTGGTATGGGATAATTTATCCATATAGTTAAGAGTTTAGATTATATGCACACGTGAAACTTTTGTACACTATCAGGTAACTTTAAAGATAATTATCATAATTTTTCAAATTATATTTATATCTTTCGAAAAGAATATAATTTGAAAAAATATTTAAGGTAATTTGAATCCTAATTATACTATAATCCAAATTTCTTCCTAATTTTTTTATTTTTTTTCTTAATTTGAATCCAAATTATGCTCTCTTTTTGTAGGTATTATATGCGCCAGTAAAATGGTGATGTTGCGATTCTTATCTTTTCTTTTAATTTTTATTCCTTTCGTTTTTCTTAAATTATTCTATTCATCTTTCATTTTATTTTTTTAAAAAAATTAATTTATGACATTCATATTTATAATAATAATTCTAATAAAAAAGAAGATTTGAAAGAGATGGAAGATATAGGGAGTTGTTCAAGAGATTTTTCGTCTTCCATGAAAAATACAACAATAGAAAAATGAAACGAACACTTCAAAAAATGCTTAATTTTGTAAAAAAATATCAATAAATCCTAGAATCAATAAACAAAATTGATACACATATATATATGTCAAAACAAAAAACCAAACTATTTGCAATAATATTTGTGTTTTATTTTTTAAAATATAAATAAATAAATAAATATTATAAAGAAAGACTTCTTGGTAACCTGCAATAGCAGGTCAATAATACCTGATAGTGTAAAAATTTGATACACGACAAGGCACCAAAAATAAACTCATTAATTAGTATCTCACTCTGGCATTTTCTCGCTAATATATACATTTCAGTTGTTTTAAACTATACATATGTACCAAAATATCTATTCTTTTTGTGGTTTAAACAAGTTATTGAAAAGTAAAAATCAAAGAGTTGTACAAAAAAAAAAAACATTTTATTAAACAAATTGGGGAGTACTATAGAAAGAAAGAATGCCAATCATCATTTAGATCAGATCCATACATCAATTTCAAAGCATGAATATATTAAAGTTTACAATACTTTATGCCTACATACAGATTCATTTGCATACACTGAGAGCACAGATGCATGCACATTAGAAGTTAATAGGCTTTTCATCGAGTCTCTACATTAGCTTAGAGGTTGCTTGAAATGAAGATGTGTTAATTTATGGTGCTCCTAGCTTGATATCATATCAAGTCCCTTGATAGAGAGTAGCAAAAGAACTTGGAATCTAAGAGGCAATGAAGATAGAGATACACAGATTTTTTACGTGGAAAAGCTCCTTGCTCAAGGGAGGAACAACCACGACTTGTCACCACAGGATTTAACAACCAAATCCACTAAGAGCAAAGTAAAGAAATACAACACACGCCTTACTTCTCTACTTTCCTTTGCAACACAGACACCTTGTGCATCCAACACAAGTAATGAGCAACCTCACACCCCCACGTCAGTCTAACCTACACACTAGAGTAGTTAGAAAGAAACAGTGTGCGCGCACACACACCCCTTGAGACTACAACTTTGTCTTCAAGGTATATTTCCACACAAGATACAAGAAAAAAAACTGATCACTTGCCTTTATAGATAAGGAGTGATCATACATTTAAATACCCATTACAACTCACTCAAAACACAAAACACCAAACCTAGTCTATCTGGTTCTTCGTCTAGTTTTGTTGTTATCTTGCACAGGAAGCCAAGAAGAAGCTTTTCAATCAAAGGAGATATTCCTCCCTTTTGATCCTTTTTCTGTTTCTGAAAAACTGCTTTGAAACCTTGGACTTTTGTCTTTTATGCTACTGCGTGTACAGCTTATAGACCGCTGGTCCTTTAGTACATGCCTGAAAGACTTCTCACCAACCACAATAGCTTTACGGGTTGTTGTCCACAACTAGAATCAACACGGACACCTGATGTTGTGCCTGATCCTTGGTATGGTTTGTTTAATCATCAAAATAATACACATATAATGATACATGTATACTTTACAATACACACATGAAGATACATGTGTACTTAACAATTTCTCCCTTTTTGATGATGACAAACTAGTACCTGTGAGTTAGTTCCCCCTAAAACTATAGCATATGAAACATAATTTATTAACAAACTGAACCGATTAGTGCCCCCTTGGTTCCCCCTGAAGCTATGCATTCCAGAGAATATTATTTTCCCCCTTTTGGCATCATTAAAAGGAAAACAGTAAACTAAAATAGGATCACAATCAGAAATCATTAGGTACAGGGCAAAACATATGTGAACAGAGTCATAAGAGAAAGAAATAGAAGTCAGATTAGATGTACACAGAAGCGACCAGGACCATGCCAGGGTGCTTTTTATTCAAAACCACTTCCTCAACAAAAATTCAAATGCCCTGGACCAGGCCAAAGGTAACCAAACAAGAACAAGTTTGTAAAGTACTACAACCATTACAGGCAGGGAAAAGAACAGGAGCAAGGACTGTAGGGAACAAAAAGGAATAGACATGGGTAAAGGAACCTAGGAATGGGAAGGCTTTGTAACCAGAGAGTCGATCAGTTTCCTATGCTCATACTATATTCTCTGTGAGCTTCTAGAAGCTCCTGGGTGAGGGACTTCACCTCCTTGGTCAATTGGGCATTTATTTCCCTTAGCTCTATCACCTCAACAACACTAGGCCCTTCTCTAGGTTCTTTGGCCAACTCAGCTTGTATCATAGCCAGTTCAACATGTTTGGTGGCCAATTCTTTAGTCAGTTCCTTTACTTGAGCTTTTAAGGCCTCATTCTGTTCAACCAGTTCGGACATGGGAGATCTTTTGGTACCTGCCTTCTGCTCACCAATTCCATACTCAGATAGAGTGGTGAAAGAGAACGACTATTTCATTGTCCCCATGATGCCCCTAGTCAATTCAATTCCATAATGCTCAAACACCTAGTTCAGTAGATAGCCATACGCAAGTCCGTGTTTACCTTTTGCCATATTATATACCTTGGTCATGTGTTCTAACATAATCGCAGGAAGATTTATTTTGACCAGGGTACTTAGCTTCTCCATCAGGTACAAATCAGCTATAGTGGCGACTGTTCTCTTTTCAGACCTGGGAAGAAGTACCTTGTTTATGAACTTGAAATACAACTGATACTGACTTTTAAGGAGTTTTTTGGACACAGCTGAGGAGGTGAGATTTTTCATCTTTCCAGCTGTTACTGAAAATTCCTTCGAAGGGGATTTTCCTATCACAGTCCTTATCCCCTTAGTTTTGACTTGCAATATTTCCCCCAATAATCTCTCATATCCTGAATGAAGAATTTTTACCTTTGTCTTGAAACTACCATCTGAATGCATTTCTAGATTGATATAGAATTCCTTCACTTCCTTTTCATGCAAATAGGAAACATGCCACTCAAACAAGTGACTCCAGCCTTGAACTTCAACTGCTTCTACCAATTCCCTCATACGTGGGCTGTCTTTGGTTGCAGACTCAAACACTAGACAATTTAAAACCTTTTGGATTTCTAACAACCTCATTTAGTCCTTGGTGAGAGTTTTTTCAATCTTTTTTTGAATCTGTTCCCTTAGTGTAAGAAGATTCACGACCTTTCCCCTTGGCAACAAACTTTTTCAAAGCCTTGGTGTCCAAACTCTTCTCTTCCTCAGAGTCAGTCCACTCAATTTCTTCATCTTCTCCAATATTGACAACCTGGTCCTCTGGTATGTCAGGTTCTACGACTGTTGTTTTTCTTAATCTTTTCTTTGAAATATTTTTTTGTTTGCTAGCTTTCAAAGCATCTCCTAATAGTTTGTTTTCAACACCCCTGGTAGTGTAGCTACGAACCACTACGCTGCTCTTCCCTTCATCAATTTTTCTTTTTCCTTTGTCCTGTCTAACCTGGTCCCTGGTAGAGACAGGATGAGAGTGGACAATAGTCTTCTTGATTCTCCAGGACAGTGGTCTGTTGTCCTCCTCATCATTATCCCCTTGAGCGTTTTCTTCCGACATAGCAATATTTACTAGTTGAATCTCACTTACTGGAGTCTCGTCATACATAGGCTTCCCAAGGGCCAAAGTCAGATCAGGAGAGGTTGGTTCGTCCCTGATACTTTGATACCCATATTTCAACTCTAGAATATTTTTTGCCACCCACTCTGGTCCTTCAGCTAGAATGTTGGAATCAGCTACTTTTTCCTAAGTAATTTCTCCGTCGAATTGTTTCTCTGATAGAGAGGAGGATGTGTGACACAATGGAGAAGTGTTTCCTTGCTCTTCAGTGGTGCTAAGAGATGGCTAGATAGGGTTTTTACTGGGTAGAAGACTTGGGTTTTCAAACTCAGATGGAGCTGTCATGATTTGTGGAGCAGCAGTGGGAGAAGAGGGGTAGGGTTTTAAAATGAAAAGTAGACAGCTTGCAGGTTTTGCAGACTTATGAACATGAGTCAAAGGAGGAATGTTGATGTTTAGTGAGGTACTAGTGTCATGCTCAACGCTAGCCTATGAGACAGAGTGTTATGGGCTTTCAGACATGGTGGAAACAGTGATTTTGAACTTTGGAATCTGAGAGAGAGCAAGAAGACGAAAGAGAGAGAGAATGTGAAAACTCACGCAAGAAGGTTTCTGATTTGATGAGGGACAAAAAAAGGGTGGAAGTTTAATCATCTTAAAAGGAAGGAAGGAGAAACCTCTGGTCTCTGATTGGTTGCGACTCTTCGGGGATTCAGGTCTAGTACATCACATTAATGAGGTGAAAGATTAACAACAAAAGACAAACCTTGTAATGTAACTGGTCCCTAGGTGATTCTTTTCAACTCTTTTTTTTTCTTTCAACATTATGTCATTGTCAATTTACTACCCTGCAAAAATTAAACTGATATTTAGAGATTGTGAGTAGTATTTTAGATACCAGTTGAATACCTTTTTAGCCACAACTTGCTCGATTCATCATGATTTGCTTCTCCATCCACTGCTATAAAGGTTACTTAATTCAAGTCTTTCACATATACATGGTTCAGATCCTCATTAGGACCACAAAAATAACATAATCCGTTTCAGAAATCCTCAAGGATAGGAAGTTTTTAAGTCCTTTCAGTCATGTGCTTGAAATGTTCACCTTTTCTATATCAGCACTGACTACCTCCCTTGGACTATTCCTGTAGAAGATCAAGATTCAATTTTGGGAACCCATTTTAATTTGAGCTCCCAGTAAGCAGTCAAGGGTCTAATTACAAATTTTATGGTCCAAAGAGGCAATGGTCTGTTCCTTCATTTAGGTTTAGAATTTTGCCTCTCAATCTCTTCACTTCCATCAGGTTTTACCAACTTTTCTTTATTCAAGGTTCTCTTTAGTATTTCATAGGTGTCCTTTAAGTGACCATTCCGTCCATAGTGTAAGCATAGCAAGTTGTCAGCATCTGACATGTACTTATTGCGAGGGTTATAGGGTGGATCAATTTTGTTGACATACCCCAGACATCTTTTCTCAGAGCTCCTGCCACAGGACATGTCTTCCAGGAGCTTAGAAGAGGCTGTCCACTTCATAGACTTGTTCAGATCCTCCTTAACTCTCATGAGGTCCTTCTCAATTTCAGAGTTCCTTTCTAATGCCAAGTTCAACTTTAACTATGCCTTCTTTAACTTTTCTTCCAAAATACTCACTTTTACTGATCTTTATTTTTAGTTTTTCATCACACTTTCCTTCAGCTTCCATATGTTTCAGCAGTTTCCCCTTCTCAGTTTCAAGGGTTACGACCTTGACCTCAAGATCAAACACTTGAGTGGTCAACACAATCCTTTCATCTTATGACATATCGACACTGTTGCTTAGCAAATCCTTCTCAGTTGTCAATTCATAGATGGAGTCAACAAGAACACAGGCGAGTTTCTTCAATTTCTTAGTACAGTAAAGATCCAAATTTTCTGTAAGGTCTAGTAACGTTACCTCTTCATCATCCTCATCTTCGTCAACAGACTGAGCCATAAAAGCAAAGAGACCATCATAGACTTTATCATCATCTTTTAACCAAACATGGAGGAGTCTTCAGGTTGCTCTTCCTCTTCAGAGCCACTAGAGGAATTTCCCTATACTCCTAGTGCCTTTATCATTATCTTGTCTGCAACTACCCTCTTCTTGTACTTGTTCGGTACCCGATCCTTCCTTCTATCCTTCCCAGCTCTTTGTCCTTCATTGTGATCACCTTTTCCATGAGGATATTCTCTGATGAAGTGTCCAGGTTTTCCACAACCATGACATAAATCAGTTCCACCATATGCTCTACCTGTTTTTCCTTGCTTTGTCAGGCCATGACTTTGTCTAACAAATTTTTTGAATCTCTTGGTGAGATAAGCCATATCTACACCATCAATCTCCTCGTCACTTTGAACAGTCTTTAAAGCCAGTGATTTGTCTTTCTTCCCTTCTCTTTTAGCTGAATCTTGTTTTTTATTCAACTCATGTGTGCGAAGTATGCACATGAGAACATCCATCCTCAAGGTCTTCAGATCCTTTGATTCAGTAATAGCATCCACCTTGCTTTCTCAGGACTTGGGAAGAACTCTTAGGATTTTTTGAACTTGTTTGCTTTGATTGATGGGCTCTCCTAGACACTTGAGCTCATTTGTTATGGCTGAGAATCTGGTCTTCTTCTCCTGTATGGTTTCTCCTTCATCCATGATGAAGTCCTCATATTGTGATGTCAGCATGTCTACCTTGGATTCTATCACTTGTTCAGTTCCTTCATGGGTATTTTTCAGGCAATCCCAAATCTCTTTCGTAGACTCACAAGCTGAGATTCTGTTGTAGTCTTCCACTCCTATTCCACATACAATGAATTTTTTGGCTTTGTAAATTTTTCTCTATTTTCTTTTTATTAGCTTCAGAGTACTGTTGTCTGATTTTAAGGACAGACATGGTTGTATCTCCTTCCTTCAACTCCGTCATAGGAACGTAAGGGCTATCTAGAACAATGTCCCAAAGTTCACTATCTTCAGCCATAAAAAAATCATGCATCCTGCCTTTCTACCACCCATAGTACTTTCCATTAAACCTTGGTGGTCTAGTGGATGACTGTCCTTCCTCCAAGTTAAGTGGAGAAGCCATCTTCCTAGAGAATCTCAAGATGTGAACCTATTAGAGATCGCTGATCTAATATCAATTGTTAAGTTATGGTGCTCCTAGCCTAATATCTTATCAAGTACCTTGGTAGAGAATAACAAAAGAACTTGGAATCTAAGAGGCAATCAAGATAGAGATACACAGATTTTTTACGTGGAAAAGCTCCATTCTCAAGGGAGGAACAACCATGACCTATCACCATAGGATTTAGCAACCAAATCCACTAAGAGCAAGGTAAAGAAATACAATACACATCTTACTTCTCTACTTTCCCTTGCAACACAGACACCTTGTGCATCTAACACAAGTAATGAGCAAGCTCACACCCCCACTTCAATCTAACCTACACCATTAGAGTAGTTAGACAAAACAGTGCACACATACACCTTGAGACTACAACTTTGTCTTCAAGGTATATTCCACCAGACAATACAAACAAAAAAAAACTGATAACTTGCCTTTATAGATGAGGAGTGATCATACATTTAGATACACATAACAACTCACTCAGAACACAAAACACCAAACCTAGTCTATCTGGTTCTTCATCTGGTTTTGTTGTTATCTTACATAGGAAGCTAAGAAGAAGCTTTTCAATCAAAGGAGATATTCCTCCCTTTTGATCCTTTTTATATTTATGAAAAACTTGCTTTGAAACCTTGGACTTCTGTCTTTTATGCTACTGCGTGTACAACTTGTGGACCGATGGTCCTTTAGTACACGCCTGAGACACATGAAGACACATGTGTACTTTACATTATCATTCTCTAATAATATGATTTTAGATGAATGTTAGTTAACATGTCGTAAAGTGAGTAGCAAATAGGAACAATATTTTTCTTATTACTGATTGCTTCTCCAGGAAGTACATGTTTTCCAATTTTATGGATGATAATCTTTTTTTGTAACAAATCATTCTGTCTTTCCAAAAGATTAACATGAGAACATTTAGGTTTTTCTATAAAATTGGTGGAATTATGGTGTTTTTATAGACATTCATTTCTATAATATTTTTTCATGTATGTTTAGTCTTCAACTCATTAGTCAGTCAGGTCAAAGATTCGCTTAGAACCAAAAATGATTTTCCAATCGATAACATATAGGGCATAGGCTTCAGGCATGACATTTTTCAAATTGAAAATTTTCTATTTTCACAAATATTTTCTTACAAATAAAAAATATAATCTTTGTGTAATTTTGCTGCTGACTTTTGAATTCACTGAAGCGACTGAAATTTGAGGTATCGCTACTTCTTTAACAGGTATACCTGTTTTATCATAGGAGAAAATAATCCACAAAATTGAATACAGTAAGATAATTAAATTATTTAAGAACACAGTGAATTGTGTGGCCTCGGATATTTGTTTGATACATTTAGTATTTTATACGACATTGGAGTAACTTGTTAAGTTACTAGCATGTGACCAGGAGGTTGGGGATTCAAACCATGGAAATAACCTTTGGCAGAAACGCAAGGTAAGGTTGTGTATAATAGTCCTTTGTGGTCAGACCATCCTTGGAGCCTGCAATGCCTAGCGGGAGCTTTAGTACACTGGACTTTTCATTTTTCTTTTTTTTAGTATTTTCTATTTTTCAATCTCCTTTATTCTTCTGATATTCTTATTAAACACATTATCCATCAGCTAAGACTAAGGACTAATAATGGTTATTACAAATGTAACCATAACGAATTAAGATTCTTCTTTAGTCCTTTTTCAGTCAAGAGGCATGCAATTAAGAATAAACATTTTACATTCATAGACTTTTTCTCTAATTGGTGCCTTATTTTTTCACTTTTCTTGAATTACTGCCTTATTTTTCCACTTTATCATGTTCTCGAGCTTTATATTATTGTTGTAATGACAACATCATGCCTATGATAAAGCTTATAAGGGGGCTAAGGTAGCCCAGATCGGTGTCATGATAGAACATGGCGCTTGCAAGGTGGACTTGGTTAAGAAATAATGTTGCGCCTTTGCTATCAACTATAGCTTTTGGCATAATGGTAAGTGCTTGATCCAAACAGATAATTTAGAAGAAAGATGTTGTATGTGTCTTCAATTGTGAGTAAAGAAAGATGTTGAATGTGTCTTGAATTTTGGACTCCAATTACAACCAACTCAAAATGATTTATGGATGCAAAGATCAGATGAGCCATTTTAATAGCTTGATGACATTTTTGAATCTTTTTGTAATGACCTCGAAGGTCATTTTTGACATTCTCAATAAAATTATCATTTTGCCTTTCTCGAAAGTTGCCTTGGGTCATCTTTGGTTGAGTCTAAAGGTCGTAAGCTCGAATTAAAATTTCGACAGTTCCAGTGGTTCTGGATGGTGAAACTAACGCTAGATATGATCTAGTTGTAATTTATAGAGTTTTCAAGGGCAGTTTGGGTATTTTAAGTTTTAACTAATTTCTTTGAGTTTTATCGGGTTCCAAGCCGAGCAAATTCTGACAGTCCCATTGAGTCTGGAACATCATTTCTGGTAGGCTTACGTATTTAGTTTGTGCATATCGAGTTCTCAACAAATTTTGAGGGTCCGTTTCAAATGTGAAATTGTTGTTTTAGACTAATATTTGGTGTAGGTAATCTAGTACTCCGCATTTGCGGGGCTTCTCTCCATGTTCGCTGAGTGTGCTATCTCCAAACCTTTGCATTCGTAGAGTGCCCCTTTCTTAGCCTCCGCATTCGCGGAGGGGATGCCCACATTTGCAAAGTGCTGGTCCCTGTTAGTCTCCGTGTCTATAAGACTAAATATTTAAAAGTGACGGAAGTCACCATTTTAAATATTTCAAGCTCTGTTCTTGGGTGAATCTTCAAGGTTTTTCAAGACAATTCTATTGGGTAACTAATTTCTAACCGATTTCCTTAATTTTCATTAATTAAATTATTATTTTAACTTAGCAATTGGGGGTTTTAATCAAAGAAATTGGAGTTTTTTTTAAACTTTGATTTCTAATGCTAAATTTATGATTACAACCTCATTTAACTCCATTTTCGAAACAGTTTTACCGTTGGAATATTTGTTACTCGAGGAATGTTTTCATTTTTTAATTTTTAGGTTTCGAATACTTTCTTTGAGATGGATTTTTTGATTATTTTGCCCTTTTCACCTAAATTTCTTGATTTTAGTGTCACTAGATTCGTTAGGTGATTCTGATGCTATATTTGAATAGATTATGCTGATTTAGATTATTGTAGAAGTGGAAAAGCCGTAAATTTGACTCGATTTGAGAATTATACTAAGGGAAATGAACTTTTAACTTTTTGTTAAGTATGATTGAACCTTGTACGCTCCTATGTGTGTGAAATGGAGTGCTTTGGGGGTAGAATTGCATCATTGTAGGTCTTGTTCATGAAAATTTGATTTGAGTAATAGTCATGTTCTAATATCTTGACTTGTGAATTAATTGTGAATTCATGATACATGTGATCTTCGGAATCATTTGATATTGATATCAAGATGGTTCCTATGCTTAGATGCTAATAATTTTGAGACTGTGATGATTTTAAGATCACGATGACATTGAAACTATGATGAAATTGAGATTGTGTACATTGCATTCACTAGTATTTGTGCATTGTTACTATTGATGGCTACGACCAAGAGATATGCAAGGTAACATGTCAATTGGTGGACGAGATATCTACCGATCGATGATAACCCGAGGTAATATGCCGACAGATATTGTGGCCGAGGTTAATTCCGATCGAATGAGCATTGGCCGAGATCATTGCCAACAATGTTCATGGATATGGGGTCCTTGTGTGGCCCCCATGATATTTTGCCTGAGTTTATCAGGGGATATGTATCGTAGGATAGACATGCATTATGATTATATGACATTACATCGTGTTATTTACATCTCATGGTTTTCACTTCATCTCACATCATTCTTTCTTGATATTATTATATGTGTTGTGTGAGAATTGTGAATAATCTAAAACTGTTTATGATACGGAATATCTAATTTACCATTTGACTTTGTGTATCAGTTGGATATCTTGGGATTTAATGTTATGTGATGTATATATATACATATGTTCTTGTATATTGTATATTGCTGGGACTTTTTGAGTGCAGGTGTATAGTTTGGCGGTATGTGGTTGAGTAGATAAGAGTACTTGTGTTCTTCATTGCGTTACTTTAGGTTAGTTCTATTTGCTGAGTACCTTGTTGTTTGGTGCTCATCCCTTGCTATATTTTTATAGGTTGTGAGTCTGGTCCTTCTTGCTAACCTTCTTTGTTATAGGATCAAGCATTCGAATCACTTGAGAGGTAGCTGTTTGTACCTCCAGTAGGTCTTCGAGGATTTTATCTTATGTTTTGTTCTATTTGGGAACTAGGCATTGAGACTTGTACTTTCATTTGAGCATTATTATCATTAGAGGTTTGTACATGTGACATCAGTTCTAGGATGATAGTAATTTTTGGGCTTCCTATGTTTGCCTTTTATATTAGACTGTTTAATCTTCTTCTTTTGTTATATTAATGAATTATTTAGATTTTAGGTCGACACGCCTTGGTGGGTTAGGTGAGTGCTATCACACCCGAATTTTGGGTCGTGACAATTTGGTATCAGAGCCCTGGGTCTCACATATGTAAAAGTTCAATCTATTAGAGTCTTGAGGATCGGTATGAAGACGTTCATTACTTATCCTTGAGAAGCTTTGAAGACCGTTAGAAAATTCTCTATTACTTCTTTCTAATCAATTCGTGTGTGAGTTTTGTTTAAGCATTGATTGGTAGTGTATCCTTTTGGCAGATAGTGAGGACTAGAGCTACAATGGCTACTGGACAAGGGAAGGCAGCCCCTGCAACCTCTATTGAGACCCTAATTGGATGGTAGGGGTCGAGCCAGAGGTAGAGGTAGAGGTTGGGACAAGGAGCAGCACTGGCAAGGGATTCTAAGTAGGGTATCTCCCCCGAGCTAGCATACAGCCTAGAGGGGAGTAGGTTCCTCATAAATATGCTTTTGAGAGGTTTGAGTGTGTTGGAGACCATGGGCCAGGCACGTGGTCCAGGTAATACATCTGGTACTTCATAGGCACAGGTTATGGTTCAGCCTCCGGATTAGTAGCAGGCCCCCTGACCTAGGTATAGGTGGACAAGCCACTAGAAGCACCTACTATTGAGATCCCTCTAACAACTGTCTTTACTAATAAGCAGCGTAGATATGAAATGGTCAGAAAGATAGACCTATGTACCTCAGTCCCAGGGTGGGAAGACCAAGGATGCTGATGAGTTTTGACCATTTGTAGATACTTGATGTTGTAGGACTAGCAAAGACTCATGGTGTGTGGTATGTTACCCTCCATCTCTATGGACCAGTCAGGGAGTCATGGAGGACTTATTTAGGATCTCTTCCAATTGGGTCTCCTTAGATGACTTAGAGGACATTCTTTAGTGCCTTTTGTGGCAGATTTGTCCCTTGGAATGTCCAAGAAGAGAGCCGTTTGATATTCAAGAGTTTGAGATAGGGCACTTTGACAATTCTATATATGAGATTCATTTCTACTAATTAGCTCGGCATGTTACAAATATACTTCCTACTTAGCTAGAGAGAGTTCACCGATTTGAGAGAGGATTGGTATATTTTATTAGACGCTCAGTGTTTTGGGTGTCTAGAGAGGGAGCGTCTTTTTAGTCAGTGGTTAGTGCCACCATCGAGGTGGATCTCATGGAGAAAGAGGAGTTTTGCGACCCCGAATAGGTCCGTACTTCTGGACAGTTCTCGGGTGCCTTATTTGAAGGTAGAGGTATGACTAGGGGAGGTGGTTCATTCCAGTGTCGCAGTGTTTATGCAGCTCTACCGGCACCGGAGGCAGGACGGGGTCCTTGTGATTCTTACACTTTAGACCAAAGATCCTCTAGCTCATAGCAAAGGCCTGCTACCCGGGGTAGCTACAATATCCCTCCTATTCCATCACAACAGTCGTCCACCCCTAGATCTTGTTTTGGGTGTGGATCTTCTAATCATATGATCTGACAATGCCTAACACAAACTTATTCTGAGCCCCATCGCTCTTATTCTACAACACCGATTGGAGACCCTACATTGCCAAATAGAGGTACAACCCCGCAGACCAGGGGTTGGGTTGAGGTCAGGCTGATAGAGGTGGACGCACCAGAGGTAGAGGGGCAGGTGATATCTCTATACATTGTGGGGGTAGAGGGGAAACTTCTACGAATAGGAGAAGGGAAGGCTGTTGCTATGCTTTCCCAGGTAGACCCAAGGATAAGGCCTTTGATGTTGTCATCACAGATATTATTATGGTTTGCATCGCTTGCATCTGTGTTATTTGAGCCTGACTCCACTTACTCACATGTGTTTTCATATTTCTCATTGGGGCTTGATTTTCCATGTAATACTATGTCTATGCCTGTTCATGTTTTAACATTAGTAAGTGAGCCCTTAGTAGTGGATTGGGTGTACTAATCTTGTCTTACATTTTTGGCTAGCGACAAGACTTGGGTGGATATGATATTGTTAGATATGGTAGATTTTGATGTTATTTTATATATGGATTGGTTATCATCATATCTTTCTTATCTTGATTGTTATGTACGACTGTCATCTTAGCCATGCCAGGTAGACCGAGGATACAGTGGATAGGTTCGAAGGGTTCTTATCCTATTAAAGTTATATCTTATATTCGGGCCCAAAAGTTGATTGATAGAGGATGTTTGGTTTATTTGGCTATTTCAGTGGTTTACATGTTTCAAGATGTGTTTTCTATTGATCTACCGAGAGTCCCTCTCGAAAGGGATATTGAATTTTCTATAGACCTCGAGCCGGGCACTAAGCCCATTTCTATTACTCATTAGTATATGGCTTCAGCTGGGTTGAAGGGTCTAAAGGAGCAGCTCCAAGATCTATTAATCAAAGGGTTCATTCACCCTAGTGTTTCACCTTAGAATGCCCCGGCCTTATTAATGAAGAAGAAGGATGGTTCCATGAGGATGTGTATTCACTATCGACAATTGAACAAGGTAACCATCATGAACAAGTACCTATTTCCTTGTATCAATGATTTATCTGATTAGCTTTTGGGAGTTGCTTTGTTTTCTAAGATTGATTTGAGGTCGAGGTACCATCAGGTACGGATTCGACCATCAGATAATCCTAAGGCAGCCTTTCAGACCAGCTATAGCCATTTTGAGTTTCTTGTTGTGTCCTTTAGTTTGACCAACGCATCTGCGACATTTATGGAGTTGATGAACGGGGTGTTCCACTATGAAAGTACTCACTGATGACATCTTGGTCTACTCCAAGACCGAGGAGTATCATGTGAGGTATTTGAGGATTGTGTTCCAGAGGCTCAGGAAAGAGACACTTTATGCTAAATTCTCCAAGTATGAGTTTCGGTGAGTTCCTTGGCATTCATGGGGCACATGGTGTTTAAAGAGGGTATTTGAGTTGACCTAGTGAAGATTGAGGATGTTCAGGGTTAGACCAGGCCTACCTTAACTATCGAGATTCGCAGCTTCGTCGCTTGGCTGGCTATTATCGTTGTCTTGTGCAGGTCTCTACTATTGCAGCTCCTAACTATAATTACTCAGAAGAATATGGTATTTCACTGGTTTGATAGTGTAAAGAGAGCTTTCAAAAGCTCAGACTATTATTCATTGCAACTCCTATCTTGACCTTTTCGGAGGAGGGTGTTGATTTCATGATTTTTTATGATGCTTTGAGAGTGGGGTTAGGTGGTATGTTGATGCAAAAAGGGAAGGTTATTGCTTATGCTTTGAACCAGTTGAAGGCCCATGAGAAGAATTATGTTATTTATGATTTGGAATTAGCTGTAGTTGTGTTTATGTAGAAGTTGTGGCATTACTATCTATATGGAGTCCATTGTGAGATCTTTACTGATAATCAAAACTTACAGTATATTTTTTGCCAGCGGGATCTAAACTTGAGGCTAAAAGGTGGATTGAGTTCCTGAAAGACTATGATTTGACTATTCTATCATCCTGGAAAGCCAATGTGGTGGTTGATGCTTTGAGTAGCAAGACTTCCAGCATGTGGAGTCTAGCAGTTATTCTGGTTGAGGAGTAACCATTGGCTATTGTTCAGATATTGACCAATGGGTTGGTGAGATTACAGCTTTCAGACTGGGATGGGATGTTTGCTTTTATTGAGGCTCGCTCATCTTTGATAGATCAGATTCATGAGAGGCAGTTTGAGCTGGTAAGTTGTGTATCATACCAGATAAAGTGACTAGAGGTGAAGCTAGAGAAAGAGTGCTTGATTATGATGGTGTTTTGAGGATTGAGGTCATATTTATATACTAAAGGTAGGTGATTTGATCAAATTGATACTTGAGGAGGCTTATTGCACTAGGTATTCCATTCATTAGGAGGTGGCTAAAATGTATCATGACTTGAGCCATCACTACTGGTGTACAACATGTAGAAGGATAAATCGAATTTCATAGCTAGATGTTTGACATGTCAATAGGTCAAATATAAGCATTTGAGACTAAGTAGAGAGCTACAGAGGATGCCTATTCCTGAATGGAAGTGGGAATGCATTACCATGGATTTCATAGTGGGTTTGCCTCCTACAGCTGGTGGTTTTGAATTTATATGGGTAGTGGTGGATCGATTGACTAAGTCTTCTCATTTCATTCTGGTCAAGGTGAAGTATACAACTGAAAGGCTAGCCCAGCTCTACATTAGTCAGATTGTAAGGCTTTACGAAGTTTTCGATTCCATTGTGTCAGACAGTGGCTCATTGTTTACATCTCATTTTTAGAGGGCCTTACAACCTGGTTTGAGTACCCATTTGTATATGAGTATAGCTTCTCATCCTAAAATCATTGACCAATCTGAGAGGACCATTCAGGTGTTGGAGGGTATACTACAGGGATGTGTCATTGATTTTGGTGCCAGATAGGATCAACACTTAGCTTGGGCGGAGTTTTCTTACAACAACAATTATCATTGCATCATACAGATGACTTCCTTTAAGGCATTGTATGGCCGGAGGTGTAGGTTGCCCATCGAATGGTTTGACTCGATAACGGTGGAGAGCATAGGTTTAGCTATTTTGACTGATGATCTAGAGCAGGTGCGATTGATTCAAAGTCAGTTGGTGACAACCCAGAATCGCCAAACGAGCTATGCTGATAGGCGAATTTGACCCTTGGAGTTCATGGTGGGTGACATGGTATGGTTGAAGGTCTTCACCCTTGAAGGGTGTTATGAGATTCAGAAAGAAGGGAAAGCTCAATCCGATATTTATTGAACCTTTTGAGATCCTAGATAGAGTGAGATAGGTGTCTTATAAACTTGCCTTGCCATGCCATCCAACCAATCTTCAGTTCCACCTATCTTTTATGTCTCTATGTTATGATATTACATGTGAGTTTCATGGATGCAGTTAATTTGAGCCCATATTTGACTTATGAGGAGCAATCGACAGCCATTTTGGACAGGCAGATAAGGAAGTTAAGGACTAAGGAGACAGCTTCAATAAAGTTCTAATGGACCCATCGGCTTGAGAGTGAGGCTACTAGGGAGATAGAGTCAGATATTCGTTCCTGATACCCTCAACTTTTTTAGCCTTCAGGTATGTTCCTTATATCATGTTCGAGGATGAACATCGTTTTTAGTAGTGAGTGATGTAATGACCTCAAAAGTCACTTTTGGCATTCTTGATAAAATTACCATTTTGCTCTTCCCAAAAATTGTTTTGGGTCATTTTTTGGTTTAGTCTACATGTTGAATTTTGAAAATCTTGTAAAAAGTTAGAGTTTTGCTAAAGAAAGAGTTTTTTTAAAAGGCTTAAAGTTAGGAATTTCATGTTTTGTGGTCATCTTGAGCTTCGAGTGTCGGAATACAATCTTATTGATTCCATCAGATCCAAAATTCAAAATTTGGTCTAGGAAAACTTACAAATTTGAATTTGAAGTTAAAATAGATATTTTAGACCCAAAGTTGCATTTTTAGTTGATTTTCCATCATAATTTGACCTTGCTTAACATTAGGAGTTCAAAAGCTCAAATTCAAATTCAAACAATTCCAGTGGTTCTGAATAATGAAACAAACGCTAGAGATGGTCTCATTATAATTTTTAGAGTTTTCAAAGACAATTTAGATATTTTAAGTTTTAACTAATTTTTTTGAGTTTTATCGGGTTCCGGGCCGAGGAGACCTCAAATTCGAATTTTGATGATTTCATTTAGTCTGGAATGTCATTTCTGGTTGGGTTATGTGTCTGGTTTGTGTGTGTGCAGTTCCAAATAAATTTTGAGGATCTGTCTCGAGTGTGAAATTGTTGTTTTCGATTGATATCTGGTGCAGGTAATCTATACTCCATGTTCACGGAGTGGGATATCTCCAGACCTCCACATTCATGGAGGTGGGCCCGTGTTCGTGAAGTGTTGTTACTTGTTGGTCTCCGCATTCACGGATAAAGCTTCGCGTTCACCGAGCAATGTTCACGGATACGTGATCCTTGTGTGGCTCCCATGTGTTCCGACCTGAGTTTATCAGCAGATATGTATCGTAGGACAGACATACATCACAATTATTTGAAATTGCATCATATTATTTACATCTTATAGCATCTATTTCATCTCACGTCATTCTTTCTTGATATTATTATATGTATTGTGTGAGAATTGTGAATAATCTACAATTATTTATGATATGGAATATCTAATGTACTATTTGACTTTGTGTATCAGTTGGATATCTTGTATATTATATTATGCTGGGACTTTTTTGAGTGCAAATATGTAGTTCGCTGTATGTGATTGGGAGGATAGGAGTACTTATGTTTTTTATTGCTTTACTTTAGGTTAGTTCCATTTGTTGAGTACCTTGTTGTTTGGTGCTCGTCCTTTGCTACATTTTTGTAGGTTGTGAGCCTGATCCTTCTTGCTAGCCTTCTTTGTTACAGGATCGAGCATTCAGATCACTTGAGAAGTAGCTACTTCTACCTCCAGCAGGCTTTCGAGAATTTTATTTTATATTTTGTTCTATTTGGGAACTAGACATTGAGATTTGTACTTTCATTTGAGCATTCTTATCATTACAGGCTTGTACATGTGACACTAGTTTTGGCATGGTTATAGTTTTTGGTTTTCCTATGTTTGCCTTTTATATTAGACTATTTAATCTTGTCCTCTTGTTATATTAATGGGTTATTTAGGTTTTGGCTTGACTCGCCTTAGTCGGTTAGGTGAGTGTCACCACATCTGAATTTATGGTTATGACACTTTTCCTTGTAAAGGAAAATTAAAATGTTTTTGTTCCTCTATCTATGCTACTATTGTTATAAAAAGGGGCTATTCATGCTTATTTTTCAACAAAGAAGTAGTTTAATTTAGATTTTACTTAAATAATAATTTTTGTAATTAGGTGACATTGTAATGACCTCAAAGGTCATTTCTGTTACATTCGATCAAATTACCATTTTGCTCCTCCTGAAAGTTGGCTTGGGTTATTTTTGGATGATTCCAAAAATTGAATTTTGAAAATATCGTAAAAAAAGTGGAGTTTTACAAATGAAAGAGTTTTAAAAGACTTAAAGTTAAAAATTTTGAGTTTTGTAGTCATTTTAAGTTTGAAGTATCGGAATTCAATTTATTGATTCCATCAGTCCTGGAATGCTAAATCTGGTCTAGGATAACTTACAAATTGAATTTGGAGTTAAAATGGAGATTTTAGGCCTAAAGTTGCATTTTTTAGTTTATTTTTTATCATAGGTTTGACTTTGATCAACATTGGGGGTTTGGGAGCTCGTGCCAAATTTCACTAGTTCCCGTGGTTTCGAATGGTAAAACTATCACTAGAAATGCCCTCATTGTAATTAGAGGTTCAATGAATATTTTAAGTTTTTAGTTCCGAAACTAGTTTAAATGATCATTCTCATGTTCGGGACTATTGAGTCTGAGTCGTTGTTTTTGATAGGGTTCTATGTTTGGTTGTGTTCACGGGGTTCAAACGAATTTTCGAGGGTCCAGCTAAAGAATTTTGATTGTTGAAAATTGCTGGTGCATTGTTGTTTCTGGTGCATCTAGCACTAGTACTCCGCGTTCGCACCTCACGGACCATGTTCGTGGAGACCCACCAATTAAATCTCCACATTTGCGGGGTGATTGCCATGTTTGCGGAGCGTCATTCCCCTCTAGCTTTCGCGTTCGTGGATCATTGCTTGTGCCTGACCAGTGAACAATTTTAAAGACGTGATTTAAACCCTTTCGACCATTTTTGACGTTTCAAACTTCGTTCTAAGAGAGAATTTTCAAGGTTTTGAAGGCAAATTGATTGAGTAACTACTTTTTAACCTATATCAACTATTTTCATCGATTAATTTGTCTTTTAACTTTGAAATTTGGGGATTTAATGGTGGAACTTGGGGATTTTTGAAATTGAACTTCCTAAACTTAAATCATTGATTTCTCCCACATCTTAGCTCCATTTTTGAAATCATTTTCAGTGTTAAATTTCGTATTATGTGTAGAATATTTTCATACATAAACTTTCAGTTTCTGACTACATTTTTCTGTATGAGATTTTTTACCATTTTATCGTTCCTCTCTGAACCATTTGATTTTAGTGTTATTAGATTCGTTATGTGATTTTGATGTCATATTTGAATAGATTGTCGTGATTTGGAATATCGTAGAAGGGGGAAAGTGGCGAATCTCAACTTGATTTGAGCCAAGTGGACTTTCTAACTTTTTGTTAAGAATAAATGAACCTTCTATGCTCCTATGTGTATTAAATTGAGTGTCTGGGGTTATAAATGTATCATTTTCGAATTGATCATTACTTCTTGCATTGATTACTTGTATTATGATGATACTTATGAGTTGATGTTCCATATATAATGAAAAGTGGAAGGGAAATGGTTCCGACTAGCTTTGTGATGATATATGATATATTGAGACACGAGCGATATTGAGACATTGATAATATTGATGCACTGATGTTATTGAGGTATTGACGACATTGAGATAATGAGATTATTTTGATGTTGATACTATGATATAATTATGGTCATGTACTTTGCATCTATTATTATTTATACATTGATACTTGCGATGGCGACGATCGAGATGTGATTAAGGTAACAAGTGGATTGATGGCCAAGTCTCTATTGGTTAAGCTGATGTAATATACCAGCATTCTGAGGTCATTTTTGGATAGGTGACATGAGCCAAGGACATTACCAGTCATGATCACAGATACGTAATCTATGTGTGACCCCCATTGGTTCCGTCTGAGACATATAAAATGATCAGCAGATGTGTATTCTAGAACTGATAGGTATCATGATTATCTGATATTGCATTGCATTATATTCACTGCATGACATCCATTCCATCTCATTTCATATCAGTTTGGTATGGTTGTACATTATTTATGAAATTGTGTACTTATTATATTTGATATTGAGTAAGAGTTAGATCTACTTATATATTTATGTACTGTGATGCTATGTCAGATGATGGATATATCTATTTTATTGTGATCTGTATATGTAAATATATATCGTGCTAGGACTTCTCTAGTGCAGGGTTGTAGTTCGATGGATTGTGGTTGAAATTTAAGAAGTTACTTGTGTTCTTCATTATGTTACTTTAGGTTAGTTCCATTTGTTGAGTACCCCATTGTTTCGTGGTCACCCCTTACTACATTTTTGTAGGTTGTGAGGCCAGTCCATCTTGCTAGACTTCCTCCTTGTTGGATCAAGCTTCCGGATATCTTGCGAGGTAGCTTCTTATGTCTTCAGCAAGCCTTGAGGATTCAACTTTTATATTTTGGTTCTATGTGAGGACTAGATATTATGTCTTATATTTTATTTGAGTATTCTATACATAGGCTTGTACATGTGACACCAGTCCTTGGGATAGTTGTAGCTGGTTATCTTCTGCTTTTGTTATTTTTGTTAAGTTTTTTACGTTTTGGGCTGAGTCGCCTTGATGGGTTAGGTGAGTGCCATGATACCTAGATTTTGGGTCATGATAGACGTGAACCTCTAATTTCACAAAACCAATCCACCAACGTGCGGGCACCTAATCTAATATCTTGATAGGGAATCTTAATTCCCAACCAATTACACCATGTGAAAAATGAAAGAACAAAAGATAAGATAAAGTGATCATGTAATTATAACGTACAAAGTTAAAAATTTGAACAAAATTGTGTAAAAGTTATTTGACACCCTTAAGGATTCTAGTCTAAATAGGTACAAGAGCTTCTAAGAATACACTGAGAGATAAAATAATGACATAACTCCCATCATAAGAAAGGAAGAGTAGAATTTATTGAGATCGTCATCGTCTTCACCTAAGAAACATCATTGATCTTGTAACCAGTCTATACTAAAAAGTATAGCGAGAGTAAGATAAATATAAACAGTACGTACTAGTAGGCATCATTCGTCAATCCAAAATCCACCACACAATATAAAGCAAATATTCAAAAAAAGCATGCAATAAGAAAATTGCATTGCTTAAATCTTTTTTACACACTCTTACCATTTTGATACCTTAATTGTAACTAGTATATGATATGATCTCAATTTTTTAATTATTTTATTGTCAACTGTAATATTAATCAGGCAAAGCCCTTCTGTCTCTTATAAAAGGGATTTTCAAATCCACAGTCATTATCTCGGCCTAATCAATCTACCACTTTTGTTTAATCATTCTCAACAATGCCTAGCCTAAAATATTTAGTAACTCACACGTAAGATGACCACATTAATCAATTTAAGGTCTTATCTGATTCTCCTATACTAGCCCACCATGGAGGGAGGTAACCCAGTATAGTAGCCCTGTCATAGTGGGATTCCTCCTACCAATATGGCCTACACGAAGACAGGAACTCAAACTTTCTTTTTCAAATCCTCATTAACACACTTAATAATAGTACCAAAACATAATCTAATTTTAAGTCAATAATTCATTACTTAACAACCCACAAACTATTTTTCACTTGATCAGATGCAACCTCATACCTTATAATATGAAATATAATAGACAACTACAACTTAGTAAGAGAGATGATATACGATTACATCACAATTATAGTCACACAAATAACAACATCATAATATGAGAATTAGTAACACATCAATTTCTGATTTTTTTCATAACATTTATTACATAAGATGAACATGATCAATTATAATTATGTCAATTTCTTTACCATCAATTATATATTCATAATTATATACCGATAATCAAATTTGTTCATAATAATAGTCAATGATGATTCTCTCATGAAACGCACATTCAAACTGTTAACATGTTAGCGCAACACTCGATTTAATAGTTAGTGTGGTCAGACTGTGACATCCGATCCAATGTGTGCTGAAATATGACACCCAATTCAATGTGAATTGATTCGATATGTGTTGGAACATGACATTTGATCCAATATGTATCAAAAAATAATATTTGGTCCAATATATTTCAAAATATGATATCCAGTTCAATATATGCCGGAACATGACAATCGATTTAATAACCATATCACAATCATAATGAATGTTTCACACATATACAATCAAGTAACACATTCGTTGTATGCAATTGATCAAAGTATCCTTCTCCTTAGGTTCATTTCCTCTTTCTCAATTTATATACTTACAGATTCTGCTAGAATATACTTAACAAACATATATATCATAGACATGACATAAATCATCACTTACAATTTAGCCTCATACTTGAAGCCACAAGTAAATCAATAGGTTTATTGTATTCTATTATCAACATGAAGACATTTCACATTCATCCTCTTTGTTTCATGATTATTCATTACTCAAGTATTTCACATGGATTAGTCAGTATTAAAACACTCATACCATACCTACACCTACCAATCCACTAACCCCTTCCTCCCCCAATACATATCAATAGCCAAGAACTGAACCCTCTTGATTATCACAAGTCTCAAGATTTTCATAATAACCTAATATTTTTATTTTATATAAATTTTATAAAGAACATCAACCAACATAACAAGAAGCATTAAGACAAACAATCAAGGACTAAACTATTATCACTAGTCATAGAATAAACATAGTCCACATAGTACATGTTCTAACAATAATAACCATACACTTAGCTATTCAGACTCCATGCTCGAAAGCCTAAACACAATCTCTCCTATAAATATATATTATATTATGTAATGGAAATACATTTACAACTATTAAGAAGGAAGATCTCGCCAACCTAAGTGCCAAGCCGATATTGATAGGCTCTTGCATGAATTCTAACTTTTGGACGGTGAAACGGTAAAGGCAAGCTTGAAATTAGTTTTTTGTAGCCTTCTTTACGTTAGGATCCCTTGTTTTACTTATTCCCAAGTTTAGAATAGCCTTTTTTAGGGTTACTCGGGTGATTCTCATCTATTTTAGCACCCAAGGGAAGAGAGAGAAAATAAAAATTCACATCTTTTAATTCTATCCCGTTGATCTCACCATATCGGGTTTCATCCCTCCATAACGGCATCACTGTGGCACAATAATTTTCGCGTTACAGAGTTAGTTCTGTTATGATAGAATGATATCAGTCTAGATCAACTTAGATCATAAGTATTTTACCCCACCTAAATAACAACAATCTGGATCATTACAATAGATACAAATTTATCCCTTATTCACCCCTGAATGATAAGTGGATTACTAGGCACGAGTAGGTTAAAAAATTCTCTAAAGATAACGGGATGACTAATCATCATAACTAACAAAAGAACACATACCCTAAGGCTTAAGCACAAAATTACCTAGCCAATGATTAGGTTAGGAAGAACAAGACAAAATTATAAATATTTTCCTACTAGTTGCCATGTCTGATCTAATATGGCAAGATAACAGGGGCAGTTTAGATAGGGAGAGGAGTGGGTTATTCCCATCTCCTCCTTTACCACCACAACCTCCTAAAATATCTCTCGATTTCCCTTTTTTGAATATCAAATTTAAGTCAATGCTCTCATTTTCTACTCTAACTATTTCACATTTTATTTAATAACTATTACATGACACAGACAATAGAGTAGAATAACCTTGGAGTAGTTTTTAAAATATTTGAATGGGTCAGTTGATTCTTGAGTAATAACATAACATAAATCCTTCTTTTATGCTTATAATGTCTCAATCAGAGTTTGGGTGTAAGGGTCCCGGGAAAGAAATAGGCTGAAAGATTGTGGAATGAGTGAGGAGTTGAATAGTATCCTTAGCTAGACACTTAGATTTAGGCACTATCTAGAAGTAGTAATGCTATAATATTTACATCAAAGGTAATAGAGAACTTTAGGAATACTAAAGTGAAGGGATTTTTGTAAAAAATTTAAGTTTTTGAGCGATGAGATATCATGAATGTACCCCCCAGAAGTTTCATACATGATAAAGGCCATGATGATGACCTAGATCCCGCTGTGGTGGCCTCCGTATGGTGAGATCCTAAATGTCATGTTGAAAGACTGGGGGACAATGCTCTCGCTCCAATTAAACAATCATAAATTCTCAAATATCTAAAAAATTTGATCCCACCTCCATCACATGGTATCTCATTAACTATCCATTATCACTATTATATAAATCATTACTCAATCAACGTACAATCATCAAGTCAAATAAGGTCTGATATTGAAATAAATTTTGGTTACCTATCACGACCCCAAATGGTCATATGTACACTTGCACTTACTATGTTATAGAAGAATCATGACCATAACTCGACTAAGCAACTATCAAGAGAATAAACACTTAAAGATGTGAAAATAGGCTTAGATATAAGTTAAGTTGAGTTCTCATAAACACAAACATAAAAATTTAAGCAATGTGCAAATAACCCTCTCTAGAACTTAATAGTCACTGTACAAAAGATCTAAGTGTCCAATATAACTAGATATAACCCCAGAAAATCATAACAATAAATAATCAAAATATCTGAGTCTCAAAGCAAATAGACTAGCCAAGAGAATGAAGAATTCATAGCAGTCTGAATGGGGTGGCTCACCCTTTGATTTGATAGCTCGCTGCTCTCCTAACTAAGATATGACAATAACTTCCTGAAGATGTGTTGTACTCAATAAAAAAGGAACAAGTACAGTATCAGTACACATAACAGTAGTGTATTGGTAGGATTATACTTCTATTTTAATAAGTGAAATATAAGTAAGCAACCATAATATACTAAACCACACATTAAGAAAGCCATCAAGTTACCAATTCATGTTAAATACACTCAATTTCACAACATCAACTTCAAATGCAACAGACAATAATGGTTCTCTCATAGAATCCATATCCAAACTGTTAGTGTGTCAGAACATGCTAACCAATCTCATAATTTATTAGAATATGAAATTCAATCTAATTATATCTCAAAAAGTGACACCTGATTCACTAATATATCAAAATATGACATCTGATCCAATGATATGTCAGAACGTAACACTCAATCCAATAATCACAATGACAATCACAATGAGCGCTCTGTAAACTTGCCCAATCTAAGAAATGAGTTCATTACATGCAAGTTTAGTTTTAAGTAGTCATTTATTAGGTTTATTCCCTTTTTCTCTATTCTCAAACATGCATGTAATACTATTCATGTAGATAAGAAGCACATATAACACGAACGAGAATCAAAGATTATCACCTACCATTTCTAAAAATATGAATCTTTTACTTTTTCAATATTCCGCTCAATCTTTTTCTGAAAAAATAAGAGTTACAAATAATCAACAAATCATGGCCTACGATACTTGGATTATCAGAATTCTAACTCTTGCCCACTTTTATAATCATCTCCCCTGATTAGGTTTTTTTCCACCATTGATTCTCAAGCCAAAACCTTTTCCAAAGAGGATTCTCTTGGATGTCAAGGTATAGTAATCAAATTACAAGTTAGAGGAATGATTAACTTACTTTTATCAATTAAACAGGTGGAAGATTGAAGAAAAGCTGCCTTACATCACTTCTGATCTGTCAAGATACAATGGGCAAAATAAAAGTAATTTTGAAATTTTTATAACTTGAACTCACAACTATCTCCCCATGGAGGCAACTTATCTCACCATGACTACACCTCCATAGCGGGAATAATCCTATAGTGGCTGATTATACAGGGTTAGAATTCAAGATTTGCATCCTGAACTTTTATTTTGCAACACACACTAAAATTATGATATTCTAAAATCAACCTATTGCACCACAATTAATTCTATGAGTTTTACTCGCTTGAATTTTACTCGCTTGAAATTAATTTCAAGAATTTTACTCGCTTGAATCAAATCATTTGTGTCGCATTTTAAAATCCATAAACCAAACTAAACTAATAAAACTCAATTTTCAACCTAGACATTTTCAAATATTTTGAATAAAGTGTTCATAAAACATATAATTAACTTATTCTTCAAATATTTATTTAGTTCTAAAAATACAACTATCTAAGATGTTTCGTAAAAGAATAACAAGAAATACAAATGAGTTGTGATAGTAAAACTATTCAACAAAAAATAATAATGCATGGACTTACATAAAATAGTTATTACATATCAAAAGTCATAATGAAAATGATCATGATTTTTTTGTAACAATTGTTAAATATTATTACTAGAACTTTAAGCAATTACAACAAAAAATACATCCAAACTCTTGATCACCTAAGAAAGGTGACTTACTATCAAATCTATAGAATAACTAATTATGAACTTAGACTATGTATGAACTTTCTATAGCTAATTTCTTTTTTTGATGTACTAAAATTTCTAATCTAACTTTTATATTCTTCCTGATTTCTACTGCAACTACATTAGATTGTAGATACATTCCTTTAAATTGTCTCCAATTCTGAGTTCACCAAACATTTTAGTACATGGCCATCCATATTGATGCAAGTATCTTCTTCTTAAAGTTATTATATCTCTTCCTTTTAATTCTTAGTAACACTTGTGCTACATCTCCTTCAAGCAAAGTGATTTTGGTCCACGATTCCAAGCCATTTTCACCTGTTTTGTCCATTCACAATGCCAAAATTAATATGTTGTTGATTCCTGATTCTACTTTTGACATAAACTACAGTTAGTATTGTCAAGAGGTATGTTCAATGTCTACATCCTTTTTTTCTTAAGTAGTCTATTATGTTGCTAACCATATAATTATGCTATGCTTTGGTAAAGCTACATCATTCCAGATCAAGTTAGCAATATTCCATCTTCTCTACTCTCCTACTAATGATAAGAAAATATGTATGATTGAGTAATATCCACGAATTGTAAGGCTATATTTATTATGTACATACAATGCTTCATACTATCTTTTAATGAATGTAGCTTCCTCCAATACCAGCTACTGTCAGGGATGTTTGTGTCTCCAAATGTTCTCAAAAGACATCATATATGGCTCATGTACCCATTTGATCCATAGGGACTCTTTTTTCACAATTAGCTGCCATAACAATTTGCCTACTAAAGCTATGTTCTAGACTGCAATTCTTGATATTTAATCCCCATTCCTTCTTTGGTCAACACACTATATCCCATGCTACTAATGATACTTTCATCTTATCTGTAATTGTACCATATAGGTACTCTCTACACTTTCTATGTACCGCTTTAAACATACTCTGAGGCAATATAAAAGTAGAACCCCAAAAATTATATATTGAGAAAAAATAGCATTCACTACTTGGATCCTTCCTATATAGGGCAATTGCTTGGGATACGACTTTATGATCCTGAAGGTGATCTTGTCCACAAGCTATTGACATTTTAGTTTACTTCACTTTTTAGAAGAATGGGATAGTACCAAATATCTGATAGGAAATTCTCCAATAGAAAAATCTGTCTCTTCTAATATTTGGCTTTTAATTGCTTCATCCATCCCCGCTAAAAAATACTTAAACTTTTCCATGTTAGCCTCTAAATCAGTTACCTCATTAAAGTGAGTTAATATTTTCATCACTCTATTAGTGGACTTCATTGTTCCTTTACAAAATATCATCAGATCATCTGCAAATATCAAGTGAGTTAGTCTAAATGATTTACACATAGAGTGAAACTTGGAATCAAGTAAATTGCTCATTGTCTTTAAAGTTCTGCAGAAAAATATTCCATGACTAACATGAATGGGAGAGGGGCCATTGGATCCCCTTAACTCAAATCTCTCTTCTCTATAAAAAAAAAATCATTACTCTTCCCACTCACTATGATTGAAAATCATACAGATGTGACACAAGTCATAACCAATCTGGTAAATTTCTCTAGAAATTCATAACCCAGCATAACCTCCTCTAAGAATTCTCAACTAACCATATCATAGGATTTCTTGTGATCTATCTTCATTAGGCATCTGGCAGCAGTTTTGCTATTATAGTGTCTCAGTAAGTTATGACATATCAAAACATTATTAATTATTGACCTGTCTTATACAAAAGCTACTTGATTCTTATCAATAAGGTGATTAATAATAGGTTCTAGTCTAGTACAAATCATTTTGAAGATGCATTTGTATAGCACATCGGAATAAGAAATTGGCCTAAATTGGCTAGCAGATTATGACTTATCCACCTTTGGTGTAAGAGCAATAATGGTAAAGTGTATCTGCTTCAACAACTTACCATTTTCAAAAAAACTGTAACGTGCCATCACTGATATCTTTATCCATAATGCTCCAAGCTGCCTTGAAGAAATCACTGTTATAGCCATCAGGCCCAGGACTCTTGGTCTTTATTTTATTGAACACTTGCCTCTTAACATCCTCAAAGTAAAATGATTCTATTAATCCAACCTGTTGATTTAATGAGACAATAGGATCATTTTTATGACATCCTGTACTACTCTTCTTCTGCTTCGTGTCTTCCTTCGCAACAAATCAGTGTAATAATCAACATAGACTTTAGCTATCATAGTTGAATCATATTGCTACTCATCCTGGTCATTCTTAATCGGATTACTATTTTATAGCAATCTTCTATGCCTAATAATAGAATAAAAGTAACTTGTGTTTCCATCTTCCAACTTTTGCTATGTGACTTTACTTTTGTGCTACAACAATACATCAGTCAAATATGAGGATCTTTTGAATTTCTAACATTTTCTTAACTTTATTAGGTTATATTTAAAGGGTATGTTTGCAATTTCTTTTGGGCCTCAAGAAGTGATAATCTATCAGTTTGTCCCTCTCCCACTATATTTTGAAAATACTGAATATTCAATTTCATCAAAAATTTCCTTAGTAGTTTCACCCTTTTCACAAGTTGGAACATTTTATAGCCTAGTTTCTTGTCTTTTCATCTAATTTTCATATCATCAAGAACAGTAGGGTGAAGTCTCCATACATTAGAGTATTGAAATTGTATCGTTATCTTAGTTTTTGTTCCTCTTACTGTCATTTTTGCTGGAAAATGATCACTAATTTCTTTAGGCAAGAAAACTGCTCTTGTTTCAGGCATTGTATCCATCCAGCTTTAGTTAATAAATATTCAATCTATCTTAGATAATACTCTCATATTTTTCTTTTTATCATTCCAAGTAAAATAATTGCCTCTATGTGGTAGTTCAATCAATTCATATTCTTCTACACAATTTTGAAACTCCATCACTCCTGTCCATGCCACTGGATTACACCTAATTTTATTTGTTGTCTTCAAAACTGTATTGAAGTCCCCTAATACTAACCAAGGCTTACTACAAGTTGCATGATGATCCATCAAGCTTCTCCATAATTCTTTTCTTTCTTCCTTAGTGTTATGAGCATACACAAAGAATAAGTGAAAAGTTACCTGTAATGATATGTATTCGACTTCACATGTTATCATTTGATCCGTCATTGTTATAGGCACAACAATAAAGTAATCTGGCCTCCATGTAATACAAATTCTACCATTATAATGGTTGAACAAATTTGTAACAAATGACCATCCTCCAAACATGTTTGTGGCAATTTTATTAATTTTGTTTCTTTTTTTCTTTGTCTTTAACAAAGCTGCTAAACCAACTTCCTTGAAGCTTAGCCTCCTTTTGCTTATTAAGGGTATTTAGCCCCCTAACATTCCAACTCAGTAGGATCGTCATCCTTATAATGAGGAGTAGAACTACTATCCACATTTTCAACAGTGACTTTAGTCATGTCTAGCTTGATCAGTACCAGGAATAAATTAATGTTAATTAACTTATCCTCTACTTGTTGTCCTTTATTCCTTCTTACTAGTGTTACCCATCCATTTTGGAATAATTGGTTCCTTTCCTTTGTTGTAATTTGCATCTCCGATTGTATTTCATTCCTCTTTTTAGTATCATCCTTCGCAGATTTTACCAATCCTCTAGTCTTTTTTCTCTTTCCTAATTGTTCCCGCATGGCTTCCACTTGATGATTTACCAAAACAAATATTTTCTTCTTCATATAAATATTTTTAGCGTGACCATATTTGTTGCAATAGTTGCAAAGGGTAGGTTTATAATCATATGTGACTTTTTGTGCTATAACAGTTCCTTTTTCTAATCTAAACTTTATTATATCTGGAAGCATTGCACTCATCTTTACTTTCACTAGCAATCTGGCAAAATTCAGACTGTTCTTCCTTTGTGTATTTTGGTCCACCATCATTGGCCTACCAATCAAACTATCAATTTTGCATAATTCCTTGGGAAATCTTGGAAACTTGATCCATATCAGAACCATATTAATATCATCCCTTGTAAACTCCATATCTGGTGACCACGATTTAACATAAGTGACTTATTGTCAAAGTGATAAATCCCACCTACTATCGCATCATTCCTCCCTATAGTTTGAGTCAAATCTTGCTAGAATTACTCCATTCTTCGGCATTACCACATTATTAATACTATAATTCCCCCATAATCTTTGAATATAACCATTGATTACATTGAAAGGAAGGTGAGCTCCCAGAACATAGCATACTATAGTATTTTGTTAGTACTCAACTTCTAATTCTATGTCATCTAGACAAATTTCTACTATTGTTTCATCACCATACTTTGTATGAGGAACATATTTTAACTTAAAATCAGCATTTGATATCTTAGATATGTCAAAATTGTCCCATGCTGATCTTTCCCTTTTTGATATATTCTGCTCCTCATCTACTTGAACAGCTCATGATTTCACACCACTACATTGCAGATCTGAGTTGTCTTTGGACATTGGTGTGCATACTACTTCCTTCCAAAGACGATTAGCTTGTTATTGTTCTTGCTCAGCAATTTTTTATGCTCCCGCTATTGTTTCATTGATTTAAACCCTCTAGATCCCGATTTTGCTTAATCTCCTTCCTTACTCACCTTTATTTGATATTCCTTCAGCTTATCCTCGACACTTAGACTTTGCCCTACTATTTCTGGTGCTTCTAGCTCTTGAGTAATTGGGGGTTTTGTTTACCATTTCTTTTCCGGTATTTGCCTTCAATGTCCCACCATTGTCCTTAGTTTATTACCCGCTTTGATTCTTAGTACTCAAAGATTTTGTTTCCGACATCAATAATGCCTTCTGTGATGGGATGCAAGCTCTCTTACCTATAGCAGGCGTAGGTTAGGCTAACGTGCACCAAAAGAGAGACAAGCCATCATGAAGAAGTGTCTTAAAATGATTACGATTTTAAAGAACTAACTAAGTCTAAAGTACTCCTTCTGTCCCATTTTCATGTGGCACCTTTTCAATTCAATCCTTCAAAAACGAATGTCACCAAACATTAATTGAAAACAATTTAACTTTAAAATTTTCTTTTTTTGCTCTTGATGAAATGATTCTCAACCATAAAAATATTTAAGAATTATTTTAGACCACAAGTTACGAAAGTCTTTCTTTTTTCCTTAAACACTATGGCAAATCAATAGGTTCCATATAAAAGGTTGGAGGAGGTATTAATTACATGATTAAACATTTAAAAGAAACTAAAATTTGATTATGCATTTGAATTGTCTAAACGAATCCAAAACTAAATAACAAATATTCAACATTGTTGTCATTCATTAAATAGATTTTTTTGTCAGCATTAATATTGATTTGACCTTTGTTAGAGTTATTAATATCTATAGACCATAACATTTATTGTACTATTCAAATTCTAAATTAAACTTCAAAAATATGTTAATAACAACAACAACATACCCAATGGAATCACACAAGTGGGGTTTGGGGAAGGTAGAACGTACGCAAACCTTACAACTACCTCATAGAGGTAGAGAGGCTTTCTTTAAGCAGAATAAACTAGATATGAAAGAAAGAAGGAAGAGAAAAGGAAACAAAAAGAGCGACTAATAACTAAAAACACATGATGGTATGCAAATATGATAAAATTAACAGATATAAGACGGATAATTGCAATACAAGATATAAAGGAACGACTAAACCTATAAACCTACTATAACCCACCGCCAGACATCAACCTAAACCTACTAATCTATTAGCTAGTCACTCTAATTCGCAACCTCCACTCCTTCCTATCTAAGGTCATGTCTTCGGTAAGATCAAGTTTCACCATATCTTGTCTGATCACCCCCCCCCCAATACTTCTTTGGTCTACCTCTATCCCTCTGTGTAACTCCTAAATCCAACCTCTCGTTCCTTCTAACAAGAGCATCTGTACTTCTTCTCTGCATATGTCCAAATCATCGCAGTATGACTTCTCTTATCTTGTCAGCTACAGGGCCAACTTTAGCTTCTCTCGAACGGTCTCATTCCTAATCTTATCACTCCTGCTATATCTATATATCCATCTCAACATCCTCATCTCCGTGACCTACATCTTCTGAACATGTGAATTTTGGTTGGCCAACACTCCATCCCATACAGCAAAGACGGTCTAACAACCATCCAGTAAAACTTACCTTTGAGTTTAGGTGGTATCTTCTTATCACACAATACTCCAGAGGAAAGTCTCTATTTTGTCCATGCTGCCCCAATACAGTGTGTGACATCATCGTCAATATCACCACTACTCTGGACTATAGATATTTAAAATTTTCTCTCTTGGGAATAAAATGAGTAGCAAGTCTCACATTAATGTCTGTTTCATCTCTCGCAACACTGAATTTGCACTCCAAGTATTCTATTTTGGTCCTTCTCAGTTTGAACCCTTTGTACTCCAAATGTCACGACCCAATCCTAGGGTCTAGATGTGACACGGGGAATGGCAACACGAAGGGACCCAAACAAGCCTCTTAGCATATCAATCACACATCCTTGGTCACAGAAGCAAAGTAAACAACATCAAGAGAGTATAAATAAGGATAAAAGGGCTAAGGGAAGTCTTTAATAGCATAAATCATAGAAAAATCAAATCTCAAACATAATTACATCACCTGTCCAACAACACCTCTAAACATAGAACGGACGGAGGCCAAGACACCTTCCAGGCTCACCCTCATAGTATCAAGAGTTCAACATGAAGAAATAACATAAGCGAGAGTCGTGTAGCTAGTGTCCCTGAACTTGAGGAATCACCAAAGCTTATCTTCAAGATGTCCGAAACTAACCACGTGGAGTATGATCGTGAGGGGCTCTGGTTCCTACATGGTAACATCATGTAGGCATAGACTATACATTAGTACGTTTGAATGTACAAAGTATGTAGGATGCAATACAACAAGTGATAGGAAACATAATCAGAATGCATAAGCATAAGCAAGAGATAGTATAATATCAATATGACATGCATGATCCATACTTGAAGTAAAACATGCTTAGTCATAATCAAGGAACATCAATTCAATGTAGAATTTATGTACGTTCCAACCTTACACCACCATGCTTGAGATGGCCCACATAGCCACCCACTCACCTCACGGTATAACCTTTTCGGAGAGTGTTATTAATGCCCTTACCTTACGACATAGTCTTTTTGGTAGGTAGCATAGTACGTCCCTGCTTTACGATATAATCTTTTAGGTAGGAACCATGAATTATTCTACCTTATGATATAATCTTTTCGATAAGAACCATAAATTGTACCTTACGGCATGGCCACTTCGGTAGGTATTATAGGATGTCTTTACCTTATGATATAATCTTTTCGATAGGAGCCATGAGTCATTCTACCTTATGGCATATCCTTTTCAGTAGATCTTATAGAATATCCATATCTTAGATATAATCTTTTCGATAGGAGTCATGAAAATAGCTCATCAAACCATCACATTCAAATATCAAGAAAGAACTTCTCATTTTCCTAAGAACACACCAAACATAGGAGCCCAACAATTCACTTGCAATGCCGTAAGTACTTTACATGAATTTAATATCCATATATACATTCCCTTAATCATCATAAAGTCACTTGACTTGTAAGCCATACAATAGATCATTATTAACTCAAGAATCCGTAATCGGATATTCTGTCAAACACTTGGTGGGTGTATAATGCTAGTTCAAAATCATGCAATTCAAGAGTGAAATTATGTGAGAAAACTTAATGTAAATCAACTCACGAACACTTGGTAACACCCTCATGCAAGATACGTTGAAACCCCTCATCAAATCTCATAATAGATTATAGATTCATAGCTCAAAACATGCTTAAACAGTCAGCATTTTAAGAAACTCCAACATAGTTTATAGTCAAATCCATAATAAAAAGTACTCATAGATAAATCAACTGGAAAACATGCAATTTACATAAGAAGGAAGGTTGGGCACCATGGGTGAAAGGACCCAATGGTTGAAACCCACATACACATACCTCAACTTTGGGGATTTCCCTGATGAAGATTTGAATGGGAACTTGAAGCTTGAATGAATTGCTTTAGATTTGAAAATGAGTTTGGGATACTTGAATTTGAGTGAAATATTTAGCTAAGTGTTAAAGAGGGTTTTGGGCAATGTCTTGAATGATATGAGATTGAAAAATGACTAAGTATAGGTGTTTTTACGCATAGAAAGGCTTGGGCCCAAGGCCCCAAAGCCTTAGGCTGAAATAATAAAACTAGCAACAAAATACACATCTCTGCAATAGGTCTACATCGCACACCCTTATTGGAATTGCAAAGTTTGCGAAATTCGTTTTTCGCTACGGGTCTTCTAAAATTTGACTTATACCCGTTCCCCACTTAATTTCGCCCCCTGATCAAGAATATGAACTTGGATTTTCGATCTAATATACGAATTTTGAGATATATGAAAATTACGATTATGGACATTTTTTAGGCACATTTTCGGGCACTTTTTGGGGCGTTTTAATATCTCCCCCTTGGGAATATTCATCCCCAAATATCAAAGAAGCGTACATAAGAGGAATAATCATACAGCCTGACATGAATGCAACAAATACACTTAAACATCATTTTCAAAAATCTCAACATGAATGTTAAAATCACCATAAACTCGTTAACATACACATGAATACATGCAACATGATATGAGGGCTAAAACTTAGGACTTAAAATCATAGAAAGGACTTGGTTTGCTATATCAAGTTTGAATCGAATGTAAGAAGTGCGGATATCATTTATTCATGCCCACTTCGACTCCCCAAATGGAACTTTAAACTTATTGATTCCTCCAAAGAACCTTGACGGATGTTACACCTATGGTCCTCAATCTTTTCACATGTCCACACAACCTCTCCACCGAGACCTCTTCATAGGTCAACTCATCCTCTACAACACCCACAACTTCAAAGAGTCCTATAGAACCTGGGCCACCAACATATCCTCTCAACTTAGATACACGAAAGACGAATGAACCCTATCCATTCCCATAGGCAATTCCAATTCACAAGCAACTTGACCGATTCTCCTTAAAACTCTATAAGGACCTACAAACCTCGGGCACAATTCCCTTTCTTGTCAAACTAGATCACACCCTTCATAGGTGGGACTTTCAAGGAGTCTAATCATCAACACAAGCACACATAGCCTACCCTAGTACCTAATAACATCATCTCCCGCTTGGGAGAAAACCTCCATTTCACTACCTTCCACTAGAGCATTTAACTCTAGCAAGGCGGGGTCATGCTCTTGCTCTAACTTGACCCCTTCAACCAAATATGATTTGGAACAATTAAAACCACTACACTACCATTCTCTAATTCCTCCAACCTCATTCCCAGGCTAGCCAACCGGTGCACTTCTCTAACCACCTCCTTGATACCCATAATTCACACTTATTACATTTAGCAAACAATCTCTCATCCCTCAAAATTTGCAAGTCGCTCTTAAATGACTCACAAGCTCTTCTTCATTTTGAAAATAAATCAATATCCCTTCCATAAACTACCACACACATAACAAGGTAGGGTTTAAAGACCCTAATCATGATATCCATAAAAATAGTTGGTGCATTAGTCAAGCCAAAAGACACTACCACAAATTTGAAATGCCCACACCTAGTCCAACAAGGTTATCTCGGGGATATCATCCTCCCTCACTCTCACTTGGGGAAAAAGAAGCCAGACCAAAGATCAATTTTAAAAAAGAAATGACTAGCCTCTTATAGCTGTTCAAATATTTCGTTTATCCTTCATTATCACGTTATAACCTTACGGGCTCTACACTCATTGAAAGCATGATATGCGTGTAACCAATCCACCCTAAGACCTCCAAATCAGCCAAGTCAAGCTCAACAAAATCACTAGACAAGACTTTATGCAATAAGGACATGACACAACCCCTATAGACTTTTCTAGCAACAAAGGGATAATGAAAGAAATAGTGGCTCCCGGACTTATCAATGCATGCACATCAAAAATAAAAAACCTTCAACATACAAGTAGCAATGTCGGGCACCTCATCCACCCCTTGTCTCCCTTGAAGAGCATAGAACCGATTATGCCATGGGGCACCCCCTTGTTGGCCACCTTGAGCCCCTTGATCAGCATGACCACCTTAACAATGTGGTCGGCCATCCTTACCCTTGTTGTGAGTATGTGGACTATCCGAAATTTCGTGACCCATCTCACCATACCCAAAGCATGCACTCGTGTTCTTTTAACATATGCCCCCATGATTCCTCCTACATTTTGGGCATCTAAGACGAGTCATCCCATCATCACCCCTTTGGAGCCTTGGGCTAGGTGCTCCATCCTTAGCAATCCTCTTATTTGGCTCACTAGAGAATCCTTGGCCTTGAAACTTAATACCTTGTTGGAACCGGTAATCGAGCCCTCTTGGCCTCACCACTGCTTCTCTTTCTAATCTTTTCCCCCTCCAATTGTTCAGCATAAGTCATGAGGCGGGACAAATCCATATCACCTATCAACATGGTGGCACAACACTGCTCATTCACCAAGTCGGACACACCCATCACAAATTTGTTCATCATAGACCTTGGCTCGGGCACCAATTGTGGAGCATATTTGGAGAGTTGGTTGAACTTGAGGGCATACTCCCTCACACTTATCAATCCTTGCTTTAGATTCATGAATTTCATCATTTTGGCCTCCCTAAGCTCAAGAGTGAAGAACTGGTTGAGAAATGTCGCTTTAAATTCATCCCAAAGGATGACATTGTTATTCCCCTTCTCCACCTTCTATTGGGTGAACCAAACTTGAGCCACCCCCTTGAGTTGGTAGGCCGCCAACTCTACTTTCTCCTCCGATCTAACCCCATAATAGACAACACTTTATACACTTCATCAATAAATTCTTGAGGATCCTCATCCACTTTAGACCCATTGAACTCTGGTGGGTTCATTCTAGAAAAATCCCTCACCCTAAAAGCCAGAGTTGGAGTATGAGAGGCTTGGACCCCTTGGTGAATTTGGTTGGTCATTGCATGTGCCAACATAGTAATAGCATTTTGGAACTCAACTTCGGTAGCCCCTCCATTTTGAGGAGCGGGTTAAGCCACTTGTCCTGTGGGTGCACTGGCCCTCCTTGGTCTCCATCTTTAAAGCGGTATGATCTAGAAGAGCAAAGAATATTTGTTGAGGGGAAACAACTTACCCTACAAATAAGGCACGATATAGACCATGAAGAAGTGAAACATTTCCTAAAATACCTCATAGCCTCCCATTCATAGTTGTGGCGCACTTCACAACCATGAATAAGACTCTAATCAATGCGGTGTATTGGATTTCGAGGACCATTAACAACCTAGTGCTCTGATACCAAGTTTTTCATGACCCAAGACTAGGGCTTATACGTGACATGGCGAATGAAAATCCGAAGGGACCAAAACAAGCCTCTTAGCATATCAATCACATATCCTTGGTCGCAGAAGCAAAGTAAACAACATCAAGAGAGTATAAATAAGGATAAAGGGGCTAAGGGAAGTCTTTAATAGTATAAATCATAGAAAAGTCAAAGCTCAAGTATAATTACATCACTTGTCCAACAACACCTCTGAACATAGAATGGGCGGGGGCCCAGACACCTTCTGGGCTCACCCTCATAGTATCAAGAGTTCAATATTAAAAAATAACATAAAGCAATAGTAGTATAGCTAGTGTCTCTGAACTTGAGGAATCACCAAATCTTATCTTCAAGATGTCCAAAACAAACCACATGGAGGATGATCATGAGGGGATCTAGTTCCTATATGGTAATATCATGTAGGCATAGAGTATGCATTAGTACTTTTGAATGTACTAAGTATGTAGGATGCAATGGAACAAGTGATTGGTAACATAATGAAAATGCATAAGCATAAGCAAGAGATAGTGTAATATTAACATGACATGCATGATCAATGCTTGAAGTAAAATATGCTTAGTCATAATCAAGGAACGTAAATTCAATGTGGAACAATTTACGTGGAATATATGTATGTTTGAACCTTACACCACCATGCTTGAGATGGCCCACATAGTCACCTACTCACCTTACGGTATAACCTTTTCAGAGAGTGTTACCAATGTCCCTACCTTATGATATAGTCTTTTTAGTAGGTAGCATAAGACGTCATCTACTTTACTATATAATCTTTTAGGTAGAAGTTGTGAATTATTCTACCTTATGATATAATCTTTTTGGTAGGAACTATGAATTGTACCTTACGGCATGGCCTTTTCGATAGGTATTATAGGATGTCCTTACCTTAAGATATAATCTTTCGGTAGGAGCCATGAGTCATTCTACCTTACGGCATAGCCTTTTCAGTAGATCTTATAGAATATTCATACCTTACAATATAATTTTTTCGGTAGGAGTCATGAAAATAGCTCACTAAACCATCACATTTAAGTATGAAGAAAGAACTTCTCATTTTTCCAAGAACACAACAAACATGGGAGCCCAACAATTCACTTGCAATGTTGTAAGTACTTTACATGAATTTAATACTCATATATTCATTCCTTTAATCATCATAAAATCACTTGACTCATAAGTTAAACAATAGATCATCAATAACTCAAGAATCTCTAACCGGATATTTTATCAAACACTTGGTGGGTGTGTAATGCTATTTCAAAATCATGCAGTTCAAGAGTGAAATCATGTGAGAAAACTTCATGTAAATCAACTCACCAACACTTGGTAACACCTTTATGCAAGAGACATTGAAACCCCTCATCAAATCTCATAATAGATTATAGATTCATAGCTCAAAATATGTTTAAACAGTCAATATTTTATGAAACCCCAACATAGTTCATAGTCAAATCCATATAAGTACTCATAGATAAATCAACTTGAAAACATGCAATTTACATAAGAAGGAAGGTTGGGCACCATAGGTGAAAGGGCCCAATGGTTGAAACTCACATACCTCAATTTTGGGGATTTCTTTGATGAAGATTCGAATGGGAACTTGAAGCTTGAATGAACTTTTTGAGATACAGAAATGAGTTTGGGACACTTGAATTTAGGTGAAATATTTAGCTAAGTGTTAGAGAGGGTTTTGGGCAATATCTTGAATGATATTGGATTGAAAAATGACTAAGTATATGTGTTTTTACGCATAGGAAGGCTTAGGCCGAGACCCCAAAGCCTTAGGCCGAAACAATAAAACTGGCAACAATATACACATCTCTGCGATGGGTCCGCATCGCGGAGGTGTCGCGGACCCTCATCAGAATTGCAAAGTTGGCGAAATTCATTTTTAACTATGGGTCTTCTAAAATTCGGGTTATACCCATTTTTCACTCAATTTTTCCCTCCCCCATCCCCCAATCAAGAATATAAAGTCAAACTTTTGATATCACGCACGAATTTTGAGATACATGAAAATTATGATTATTGGAATTTTAGAGGCACATTTTCGGGCACTTTTTGGGACATTTCACCAAAGTATGTCTCCAAACCTCCAATATATCATTAACTTTAGCTCGATTCTCATCAATCAGTACTATGTCATCTACAAATAGCATACTCTATGGAATCTCCTCTTACATAGATCATGTCAGCTCATCCATCACCAAGACAAATAGAAAATGTCTCAATACAGATCCTTGATGAAGTCCCATCTCAACAGGAAAATATTCTGAGTCTCCTCCCACCATTCTTACCCGAGTTTTGGCTACGTCGTACATGTCTTTATCACCCTAATATACACCATTGGAACACCTTTCACCTTTAGACACCTCCATAGGACATCCCACGGAACTTTGTCATAGGGCTTCTCGAGATCAATGAACACCATATGAAGGTCCTTCTCCCTATATTTCTCCACTAATCTCCGAACAAAGATGAATTACTTCAATAGTTGACTGCGTTGACATGAATCAAAATTGGTTCTCTAAAATAGACACTCTTTTTCTCATCCTCATCTCCACGATTCTCTCCTAGACCTTCATAGTGTGGCTTAACAACTTAATACCCTTATAGTTGTTACAGTTCTGAATATCGTCCTTGTTCTTGTAGAAAGGAACCATTGTGGGCATCTTGGCAGTCTTCATAACAGCATTGAACAGTCTAGGCATCCGCTCTATGCCATCCTTGAATGTACTTTCAAAAATCTACCCGAATCTCATCGGGTCCGATTGCCCTCCCTCTTTTCATCCTACTAATAGCATGTCTAACCTCGTCACCTCTGAACCGCCTGCAATAACCAAAATCACGATGACTTTTGGAGTGTACCAACTCACCTAGCTCAATATCTCTATCTTCTTTTTCGTTTAAGACTTTATGAAAGTAAGTTTGTCATCTTAGTTTAATGGAAGTCTCATCCACCAATACCTCACTTTCCTCATCCTTGATGCACTTCACTTAGTCCAAGTCGCGAGCTTTCCTTTCTCTCTCTTTAGCGAGCTTATACAATCTCTTGTCCCTATCTTTATCATTTAGCTCCACAGATAGGTGCTCAAACGATGTTGTCTTAGCACTCATCACTGCCATCTTTGCTTCTATCTTTGTCTTCTTATAAATCTCTTTCAGCCTTCGCTTCTCATCCTCATCCCTACACTCCAAACCACTTCGTATAAGCAATCTTCTGAGCTTTCACTTTTCCTTGGACTTCGTTATTCCACTACCAATCACCTTGACATTCATCAAAGGTCCCTCTCGAAATCCCTAGTACCTCGATAGCTACTTTTCGAATATAACCAGCAATTATGTCGCACATATTATTCACATCCCCCTCACTACTCCAAGCCTCTAAACTACTCAACTTTTCTTCCATCTCTTGTGAAAGGACAAGGGTCAGGCCTCCCCATCTAATCCTCGGTTGAGCATTAAAGACCTTCTTCTTCTTTTCCCTCTTAATCTCTAAATCCATCACTAGAAGCCTATGTTGAGTGGAAATATTTTCACTCGGAATAACCTTGCAATTCTTACAAAGACTTTTTCGCCCTTTCAGAGATGTAAGTATTCAATCTGAGTCTTGCATACCATACTACGAAAGGTAATCAAGTGATTTTCCTTTTTCGGGAAACATGAGTTAGCAATAACTAACTCAAAGGCTTTGGCAAAATCCAAGAGATACGTCCCACCTTCATTCCTCTTCCCAAAATCAAAGCCTCCATGAACATCTTTAAACCCACTAGTGGTAGCCCCGATATGCCCATTAAAGTCGCCCAAAATGAAATGTTTTTGTCTCTGGCATGGCTTTCACAACCTCGTCCAATTCTCTCCAAAGGACCTTTTGGCTTCCTCATTCAGGCTTATTTGAGGCGCATAGGCACTAACTACATTCACTACATGCCTACCAACCACAAGTTTGATAGACATCATTCTATCATTAAACCTCCTAACCTCGACCACATATTCCCTAAAGTCCTCGTCTACTAGAATACCTACACCATTTCTATCCCAAGAACCATTCGAGTACCATAACTTAAACCTATCTACGTCCCGAGCTTTGGTACCTACCCATCTAGTCTCCTGAACACACGCTATATTAATACGTCTCCTCTTAAGACACTTCACTAGCTCTATGGATTTTCTTATCATTGATCTTATATTCCCTGACCCTATCCTTAATTTAAATAAACTCATGCCCCTCTTACCACCCCTACCCTTTACCTCTGACCCCAACCGACGACATGACACCAGTCCACCATTAGAACTTGATGCCACTAAACTAAGAACTAATAACTCACTAAGCTACAAAGATCGAGAAGGTACAATCTAGATAAAGCTAGTAATCAGGTAAATCTAAGGCTACTAATCAAACAAATAGGTACAAATCAAGGCGCATAAACAAGTAAAAGCAACACAATGATGAATGATAAATATAAATTTATGGTAAATCTAAGTCAACACAACAAGCAAGAAACTACAGCACAAATATGTAAAAAGGCCAGAAATATAAGCAATTAAAAGATACACTTGATTAAAATAAGAGATAACAAGAAATTGTAAGATATCACCTGATCAAAAAAATGATGAACGTTGCTGGAAAATCAATTGCAGACTTCGTCAAAAAACTTTATTGGAATCTACTTCTTGCACGGAATCTATTTCTCGTCGGAAAATACAAACAGAAGACCTATTGGAAGATGCACCGTCGGAAAATGTAGAGGATCATCAGATTTCGCCGAAACCCGGCGGAGCTCGCCGAAGAGCAGAGAACGAAAGAAAGCAAGAAAGATGAAAGAAGAAAACTAGGGTTGCAGAACTAGAGGAAATGTATATTCTCCTCCGATGACTAGTGAAAAACTATGAACAAAATCACAGACAAGTAAAGATTAGACTAAACCCATCGAAAAACAGAGGTAGGGTTTTCAATACCTGTTATCATTGACGGAGACAATAGCAGACCCTTCTCCTCCTTGATATATTACTTCAATTATGAGAATGAAAAGAGCAGAATGGAATAAAATCTCTGCTGGAAAACTCGATCGACGACGACAATCAGTCGCCGAGAACTAGCGCGCCGAAGAGGATTGTCGATCCTTGGGTTTGGCCAGAATTGGACTACTAGTGAAGGGAAGAAAGACCAAGGAGGAGAAGAGAGAATTCTCAAAAGAATCAACCTCAACTAAACGATGGTACAGCCGTGAATGGTGGCACAACTGGACGACTTTCTAATTTTACTATAAGCAAAGTTTTGTCTTCTGAAACTGCTTTCAAAAAGTTCAAAAAATATGTTAAAAGATAGAAAAATGAAAAAGCATAAGAAATATTTAATACAAATTATATCGAAATAAACACTTTTATATGTAAAATAAAGTTTTTGAAAATTATATGTATAATATTGAATTTATTTGATCTTGATTTGACTTTTTAAATTTAAAATCAGATCAATTCAAATATAGTCGATTTTTTTTTTCAAATACCAAATTAAAGCAAAGCAATCCACTATTTGAGTTTATTTTCTCGATTTGAAGTGCTTTATAATACTTTACTAAAAAAAAGGAAAAAAGAATAGCAAAAATATATTTTCATAAATAATGTAAAATATTTATAGTTTCTTTATAATCTCTATATGCTGCCAAAAGCGATCAGCCAATCATATTTCAACAACTATGTTAGCCCTGTAATAGAAAATTGGTGACAGACCCTCTTGTGCACTGGGGAGCAATATCACACAAAGAAACAAAGTGCAGTATTCTTTGTGTATATAGTCAAAAGTCTGGGTCACAGAAATTTACAATCTGACCAGCAAATATATTATTACTATCTAATAAAAGCTCAAGCAGGTAGTTCTTTGTCAATATCTTATTTGAGCTATTTGATTCTTCCTCGCTATTATATGAGTTTCCTAAAAGATAATTTATGGGTTCATTAATTTAATATTTTCAAAATAGTTTGATTATATTTTTTTAGCTGCTTCAACTATAATTTTATAATATTAGCCCTGATAAATTATTTTTGTATGTTTCTTAGTTTAATATTCCTAAAGCAGCTTAATTATATTTCTTCAGTTGCTTAAATTATTTTTACAACATTAGTGATGATAAATTATTTTGCGAATAAGCAGGCAACTCTCCGCCAACATGTCTGCTTGAGTTGGCTGCTTCTTCGCTGCTATTATATGAGACCCGCAAAAATAACCTACAGGTTTCTTAATTTAATGTTTCTAAAACAGCTTAAGTTGGTTCTAAGTCTAATAATTAATAGCTTAAAAATTCTTAAATGTATATAAAAAATCTATTCGCATCGCAACAATTAAGATTAAAAAATACTTGTTGGGCTCGTATGAACACAGGGCTCATGACTAGTATATATATATTTACTTCTATTTAATGTTCTCTCTTACTTATATGGTGCATGGTTAAGAATTAAGATTAACAAATAATCAAAGAACAGAAATCAACTTGTAATACGTAAGGTAGCTTCTTCAACATTGTTTAATTATAAGTTACAATTACAACTCCAATATTATATATGTTGTAACTTGTGTGTATATGTTTTCTACTTGATTCTTATATCTTTAAAGAGAATATTCTATTATTTGTCATATGATATTTTCAAGAACTGCATAGGTTGTATCATATAAAAATTACAACACGCAACGTAATTGACAAAAGGAATAGTCCAAATTCCACCACAGCGTCAGTGATATAGTGCAGAATCTCTGTTCAAAATTGTAATGATCATGAGTCCAACATAGCCAGGGCATGGAGCTATAGTTTTCACGTACCTACATTCCAAGGTCAACAACTCCAATAAAATACTCCTACCAGGTGAACGGAATATTATAAATTTAGTTCAAACTCTATATATATTTTTAAAAATTTATCCACTATGTATATATTATTAATTTGCAAGTCAATTATTTAAAAGGGCTCAGAATCCATAAGCTTCAAAATTTGGTTTCAGCTATGTAGCCATTATAATGAAATTAATTCTCTAGCTCAAGCCAACAACATATTCATAGAATATACTTGCTTGGATACTTAAGAGTTGCAGCTTTTATTTTGTTAAGTTATAATGGTTGAGGTACAGGATGCTAAATTCAGCCCTCTTCCACTTTCTACGGTATATCCTGTTTATGGAATATTGCCATTGGATCAGCTCAATTTTATTAATTACTCATTAGATAATCCTTCACATAATTAAATACTAATTTATGTGCTTTTAATAAATACACCGCTATTAAGTGTAAATATAAGATATGCCTAAGTTCATTGAGTAAGAAAAACAGAATATTATGATGGAAGTAAATATCTATCACCATAAAATATGATCGGATGAATAAAATTTCTTTATTTTTAATTAAAAATTTTGATTTCTAACACCAAGAAATTTGTGATGGTGAGCTTTTCTAGTAAAGTGGGCCATACGTGATGTCAAAATAAATTAATCAAAATGAGGAAAATTTAGTACACTTTTCGTTTTTTTTTAAAAAAATGTCTAGTTTAATTTGCACAAAATTTTATAATTTTGAATTTAAATTATATTAAATATATCAAAATATCATTTATATGATCACATACTTTACATACGAAACACAAATACGTAATCTAGTAACCAAGATAATGCTAGTAATCGTGATGACAATTCAACCGTTTCGGACACCACTTGTTTGAACTTTGAAAGACAAAAGAAAAGAAATCTTAAATTGAACGGAGAAGGGTCCCACAAATATGGGAATCTTAGGTGACGTGTTGCAACATCACTTTCTGGGTTTATCTAACCCGCCCCGATCCGATTCAATCCTCCTTTCATCTTCTCCCATTTCCCCAAAACCAACTCTATAAATAACTGCTAAAGGTAGCCTTACTTAGGCTTGAAGGGCAACCACTAAGGCCTCTTCAAAAGCCCTAAAATTTTATCCCAATATCACTTCTCTACTGATAATATCTCCAACAGAAAAAGAAAAATGGTTAGTCCATCCACTAATTCACATAATTTTCCTCTAAAACTCCTTTGTAGTTATGGCGGCAAAATTATCCCCCGTCAAACCGATGGCAAACTCCGATACTATGGTGGCGAAACGCGTGTCCTCTCCGTCGATCGTTGCATTTCGTTCGCAGGTTCGATTCATAATTCCATTTTATATGTTACTCTGTGTTTCAACATATTTTTGTAAACAAAAAGCACCTTTTTTCTCATCATATCACATATAAGCTAAAAGTTGTAAGAATGTATATATAGAAATTTTGATATATGGATTTTTGTTTTTCCAGAGTTATTAGTGAAACTAGGGGAGATATGTGGTTCATCAGTGAGTTTAAGGTGTCAATTTCCAAACGAAGATCTTGATGCTCTTGTATCGATAACATCTGATGAAGATTTGGCCAATCTTATTGAAGAATACGATCGTGCTTCGACAATATCATCCTCTCTCAAGATCAGGGCTTTCTTATTTCCACCAAAATCCACAAAAAAAGTTGTATCTCCTCCACCTTCCATTGCTTCTACTTCATCCACCCACACTACAACTATTAGCAACCTCGATGCCATGTCGTCACCAAGTTCATTTTCTTCCACAGTTGCTAGCCCTCCTTTGTCAAAAAGGCATCATGATTGTCCAAGACCATATAAAAAAATGCCGTGTGATTCTTTTGACATACGTCCTATTAGGAGAAGATCATCACCGATGATGTTTCCTATTTGTCATGAGAAAATCACGACGAAGATACCCCAATATGCCTGTCATCATAGTCATGGGAAATTTATTGGATTCATCACGGCAATCACTGGCAATAACGGATGCTAATTTCCATTGACAAGGGATGACTAAATTGGATCTTCTTGGAACATATATAGTACAGTACTCTCTATATAAAAGAAAACAGGATGAGATATTATATTTTGATGTAAGAAGTGAGGAGGAGGAGTGTATGATATGTTGCTCGGATTCTCTAAAATTGCTATTATATTCATGTCGAATCCTGCAAACTGCATGATTTTTTAAAGACGTATTTCAAAAACATTTTAGAGGAAGATAGAGTGTATGTCGGTAACAGAATTGGTAGTTTTTGTGTCCATTCGTTATTGGCAAATTGATAGATAGCATAGATTTTTAATTCGTCACTGATCTATAGTATCATGGATGGATATTACCTCACCTCTCTCTGTGATGCGTGCCACGTTCAATCTCTTTTTTTAATTTATTTATTTTAATCTTCTCGGCATTTTTCATTGCCAAATCCTAAAAATGAGCCTATTGATATCACGGTTGCTTCTCTCTATATTTCATAATCTTTTTTCTGTATTTGTCTGACACCTGTTGATACTATTTTTTTTTTTCTGGTCCCCTGTTGTCCTTGGTTTGCAATTATTTTTTACCTCTTTATGTTTGTCTCAATATTTAGTTTTTTGTCCCTTCATTTCCTCTTTAATTTGTTAGTGTATTGTATTTTTATGATATACGATTATATCACGTCTCTTCATTTTGTGCTAAGTTTCAGTCTTGATTTTGTGTATTGCAGGTATATGATGATGAAAATCTATCATTTGGACAGTAAATTCGAGTAACCTCAAGATGGTAATTAAACGGTCACATATATGTGATTATCATTCTAATTAAAGTCACCACAGAAATTTTTATTATATGTTAAAATGATTTTTCGTTTCTCACCTATCCTATATATTTTTCTAGCCCACTCAATTCACTCTAGAAAGTTCTGCCTATGATCAGTAAAGTGCGCCTTATCAAAGACAAGTTTATACATATGACTAGGTTGATATCTCTAGTATCACAACCTCTGGGGATTAAAATTTTATAGTGTAGCATATGCAAAATTAATAAAATACTTCATATGCTCCTAAATAATTGAACATAAAAGGTAGTAGAATTTTAACTTTCGTAAATTGATCATTTTGAAAAAGTTTTTTATCTTTTTAAGATGTAACTATATGGCTATATTTGCCATAAAAGGACATACTTGACAAGATAATAAATTGATAATGACGTGAATACTATTTAAACCAGCATTTACCTTTAACACGAAAACTAGATTTAAGATATTTCAAAATAAAGTCCTTGTATATATCTCTATCATCTTTTCCCAACTTGTGCTTCATTTGATGTGAATTTGCTAGACTTATATTAAAAAGTACGTTTCCTTAGTTTCTGACCTCCTCCTTCACAAGAAGTAAAAACTTATTAATTATTTTCAAGAACCTCCTGTCGAATTAAAGAAGCTTCGAAAGAATCATGATATTTTAGCGTTATACTTAAATTTATTGCATGGGTTGATATTTACTTGTTATTTGCTTGTGATTATAACCATTCATAGCCAAGTATTCTTAAGGGAAGAAAAAAGAGCTTTTGGTGACCAAAAGTGAAATGAACTGAATTATTTTTTTGTTCTCTTATAAAAACTGAGAAATTTTATTTTATTAAAGTGAAGAAGCTATGGTGCCATCACCATGGGTCCATGACAGCCTGTAAGTAAAAAGAAACACTATTTGGAAAGAGATTAAAATGTCCAATAATAATAAAGGATTTATAAAAAGAAAAAAGAGAAAGAAAAGGACTTTTTTTTTTTGGCCTTGGAGATGTGGAGGAATAATGTTGCCATAAATTCTGGAGTTTACCAATTCTGAGTCCATTCAAATGAATAAAGCAAATATTTCAAATAGAAAACAAAAAGGAAAAGAGGAGGAAAATGGATTGAAGAAGATAAAGAAAAAGTGGCTTAAGGTAAAGCTACCCCACCAATGCCTGATCTTTTCTTCTCTTATTGATAGAAAGCCAAAAGAAAAATGGTTTTTAATAAGATGGAGAAATGTCTGTATCAATCATTGTTTGTAATTCATCTCTATCAAATTGAAGAGGTACACATATACATCTTACTGACGATATGGTACTTTGACACCAACTCAACGCCAAATTAAAATCTAATTCATCTCAAGAGTACTGTCTAAATTCATATGAGTAAATCATTAGCCTATTTGTCAATCAATATGGAACTAGCCTATTCTAACACTTCTTTCGCACATAGACCCATCTTTACGTATTATCAGAGTCATGTTCATTCATTTCATCTTCTGGTCCATGTTTTAGTTGTGTCCAGACATGAAGAGGGGCGTTAGAAGTGGCTCATAAAAGTCCCACATTGGGTGAGAATGGACTTATATGGAATTGGTTCAATCCTCCCCTCATGAGCTAGCTTTTGAGGTTGAATTAGATCCACGTGTCATATCCGACGTGATAGTACACCTAAAATTGGAGAACATAAGAATCAGTCGAACTCAAGTTAAAAGACATATTTATGTATAATGCCTAGATTTGAGTAATCTCTTTACTTGCATGCTTGAAAGTGTGTGTGAATTATTTGTCAATGCACCTACTCGTTGGTTTTCCATTCCTTGAATGTTTCCTTGTTCTGTTCTACCCAACATTGGATTCAATAATTTTGGCCCACTTGATGCTTCTTATGTGAGAAAACGATCGAAAGCTAATTGGATAGCTTTAGATTTAGATTGAACATATGTCTAGACCTGCTATTTAATAATTATTATTACCACATAAGCCCAGAAATATTATATAATGTATTTGCTGGCAACCCAACTGTTAAGTACAAGAAGTACATTAAGTGTTTCATGTTTCGATGATTAACAAATTGAGTCAAGGATCAGATAGATTGTCCAGCTACTGTGCTAAAGCTGGTCATGGGGTACAACATGTAAAGCTGCTATGGTTGGTGAGATGTCCATCAGAGATGTACTAAGGACCAAGGGTCCATACGGTGTAGCCACAACAGTATAAAAGGAGGGTGTCCAAGGAATAAACATAAGTTTTCAAGCACTCCTAAGATTGAATATTCTTGTCTTGAAAAAGTTTCTCCTTGGCTCTTTGTGCATTAAGATACAATAGCTCCAAACGAGGGACCTGATAGATTAGTTCTATAGTCCTCTAGTTGGTTGGTTGTCGTGTTGTGCTCTAAAGTGTAATATCACACCTAAGTTATAAAGGTGCGTGAGTCACATGTGTTTGAATGTGTTCATAACTGAGTAAGCCTTTGAGACAATGTTGATGTCTAAAGGTTTGGATGTTCCCTAGTTTATCTTCATAAGGGTTGTGGGTTTAGACTAGGATAGGTGGTTTGGGTGCTCTTTGCTTGTGATTGTGTACAAGCTGCATTGTAAGGGAAGGTAGAGAAATAGTGAGTGTGTTGTATTTCTTTACTTTGCTCATTAGTGGATGTAGTTGGGTAAATCCTGTTGTGACAGGTCGTGGTTGTTCCTCCCTTGAGCAAGGAGTTTTTCCACATAAAAATCCTTGTGCATTTATCTTCTATCATTTACTTTCTTCAAGTTTTAGCTTATCGTACGCAGAGGGACCAGAACCTTCAGTAGGCTAGGAGCACGTTGACTCAACAAGTGGTATCAAATCGAGGATCTCTATCAGGGTTCACACCTTGAGATTCTCTGTGATTATGGTTGCTCCTTTGAACTTGGAAGAAGGACAATCATCTACTAGGCCACCAAGATTCAACAAAATGTACTACAGATGGTGGAAAGGTCGTATGCACGACTTTTTGATGGTTGAGGATAGTGAACTATGGGACATTGTCTTAGATGAACCATACGTTCCAATGACTGAAGTCAAAGAAGAAGAAACAATCAAATATGTTCCCAAGACCAGACAACAGTACACTGAGTTGGATAAGAAGAAAATAGAAAAGAATTACAAGACAAAGAAACTGATTGTATGCGGAATAGAAGCTGAAGAATACAATCGTATTTCTGCCTGTTAATCTGTTAAAGAAATCTGGGATTGTCTGAAAAATGCTCATGAAGTAACAGAGCAAGTGATATAGTCGAAGGTTGACATGCTGACTTCTCAAAAATCATGTATGAAGGAGAAACTATACAAGACATGGAGACCAGGTTCTCAGCTATAACCAATGAGCTCAAATGCTTAGGGGAACCTATTAGTCAAAGCATGCGAGTTAGAAAAATCTTGCGAGTTCTTCCTAATTCATGGGAGAGCAAAGTTGATGCCATCAATGAGTCAAAGGACCTGAAAACTCTGAAGATGGATGTTCTCATTGGCATACTTCTTACTCATGAGTTGAACAAAAAACATGATACTACCAAGAGAGTAGGGAAGAAAAACATGTCCTTGGCACTGAAGACAGCCAAAGTAATGAGGAAATTAATGGTGTTGATATTACTTATCTCACCAAGCAATTTAAAAAAAATTTCCAAAAAAGTCATGAGTTGGGAAAGAAAGATAATGTTGATAGATTTCATGGAAACACTTACCTGTGTCATGGCTGTGGCAAACCAGGACATTTTATCGGAGAATGTCCTCATGGTAAAGGTGATCTTAAGGATGGCCATAGAACTAGCAAGGATAGAAGGAAGGACCAGGTTCTAGACAAGTATAAGAAGAAGGTTGTTGCTGACAAGATTATGATCATAAAGGCACTGAGGGTCTGGGGAAATTCTTCCAGCGGATTTGAAGAAGAAGAACAACCTGAAGACTCATCCATGCTTGCAGTAGAGGATAATGATGAGATCTATGATGGCCTATTTGCTTTTATAGACTAGTCAGATGATGAAGAAGATGATGATGAAGAGGTAACACTGCTAGACCTTAAAGATAATCTAGATCTTTATTCTACTAGAAAGTTGAAAAAACTAGCATGTGTTCTCATTGATTCTGTTTATGAACTGACTACTGAGAAAGTTTTGCTAAACAACAGTGTTGATGTATCACAAGATGAAAAAACTGTGTTAACTACCCAAGTGTTTGAGCTTGAGATTAAAGTAGTAGCTCTAGAAACAGAAAAGGATGAACTGTTGAAGCTGATAAAGTCTAATGAATAGTCTGATGCAAAATTGAAAAGGAAAATAACTGAAAATGAACTTGCTTTGGAACAAAAGATCAAGGAGGCTGAACTAAAGCTAAATTTAGCTTTATAAAGAAACATAGTGATGGAGAAGGACCTGATAAAGGTTAAAGAAGATTTGAACAAATCCATGAAGTGGACTGCATCTTCCAAGCTTTTGGGAGACATGTCCAACAGTTGGAGCTCTGAGAAAAGGGGATTGGGCTATGTCAATAAGATTGACCCTACTTATAATCCATACAACAAGTATGTGTCTGTTGCTGATAATCTTTTGTGCCTGCACTGTGGGAAAAATGGTCATCTCAAAGATAACTGTGAAGTTCTGAGGAGAACGTTGAACAAACAGAAGTATGCTCACTTGGAAAAGAAAATGTGAAGGAAGGACTAGGTCCTGACTCAAAACTGAGGACTAGACCTCTGCCCCTCTGGACCAGAAAATTTGTAATCAGGCCTCTATCTTCTTATTGGGAGCTCAGACTAAAATGGGTTTCTAAGATTAACTTTTAGTCTATTGCATGAAAAGTCAGGAGGAAGCTGTCAGTGGTCGTAGATGGATAGTGGCTGCTCAAAGCACATAACTGGAAGGACTTAAAAACTTCCCAACATCAAATGAGTTTGAAGGAGGTAGTGTTTCAATTGTAGGTAAACAGAAGGACTACATCATAGGCATTAAAAATTCGGCAAAAGTTTTGAGAAAGCTACTGAGGATGTGTAAAGTACAGTCCTCCTAAGTGCATCTCAATTCTGTGATAAGGTAAGTGAATGACATGAATGTAATTGATCTGTGAACAACAAAGGTAGACCTCCTATGTGCCACTATGGCCGACCTCTACTTGATTGAGAAATTGAGATCCAGGTAGAAATAAGTCTACCTGCACTGATAATGTAGCACATGACTAAGGTGCTCACCATGACTGAGGGAAAACCAGGTCTGACTTATGGTTATTTACTCAACCGCGTGCTTGCGTATTATGGGGTTGAATTAAGCAAGGGTAAAATGGGCACCATAAAGTAGTCCTTATCCCTTACCACTTTAGCAGAGTGTGAACTTCGAGAGCTGATGGTTGGGACCAAAAATTCACCAATGCTTGAAGTGGTGGATCAAAATGTTGCCTTGAAAAGGAAAGTAGAGGACCTGACTGCTGCTTTATCTGATAAGGATGTTGATGTGATCGAGCTGAAGGAAGTTAATACCCATTGACCAAAGAGGTTAAGTCATTCACCCAGTAGTTATTGGAGGCACATAGGGATCATAGTGCAAGTATATCTAGACTGATCCAATCACTTGCTTTCAAGTCATCTAGCCCCTAAGCCATTTAGCTTGTGTAAACCTTTTTTTTTTTTGTCTCTATCCCCTATTCTTCTATCTAAAAGTTTTTGAATGGTATTGGCCTGGTTTTGGGTAGAAAATGTTTTCGTTATGGATGATTATGTATGGATTACTGACTAAATGATAATGGTTTTTGTGTGCATATTCTTTCTGGTTCCTATTCTTTAATTTCTATAATATTAATTATATTATGCTTACTCAAGTACTTGGTATTTTCATGCTTGTGATCTTATCTTAGTTTACTATTTTCTTTTTAATGATGCCAAAAGGGGGAAGATTGTGATCATATTCAAGGGAATAACAGGTATCAAGTATCGGGAGCATAAGTTCAAGGGAACAGGTTGATCAATGGGGCCTAGTTTGTCATCATCAAAAAGGGGGAATTTGTTAAGTACATGAAGTACATTCAGTGTTTTATCGTTCTGATGATTAACAAATTGAGTCAAGTACCAGGTAGACTGTAGTGGGATATCGTGGGATATCTTGGGATACAGAAGAAGTTGATTGATCAATAGGGCTTAGTTTGTTGTCATCAAAAAGGAGAAAATTGCTAATTACATGAAGTACATTAAGTCTTTAATCTTTTGATGATTAACAAACTAAATCAAGGACCAGATAAACTGTCGAGCTGCTGTGCTGAAGCTGGCCGTGGGATACAGCCTGTAAAGTTATTGTGATTGGTGAGATGTCCATCAAAGATGTACTAAGGACTAGTATTCCATACAGTGTAGCCATAGCAGTATAAAAGGAGGATGTCCAAGGAATAAACATAAGTTTTTCAAGCACTCTTACGATTAAATATTCTTGTCTTGAAAAAGTTCCTCCTTGGCTCTTTGTGCATCAAGATACAATTCCAGATGAGGGACCTAATATAATAGATTAGTTTTATAGTTCTCTAGTTTTTTGGTTGTTGTGTTGTGCTCTAAAGTGTAATATCACACCTAAGTTACAAAGGTACATGATTCACATGTGTTTGAATGTGTTCAGAGCTGAGTAAGCCTTTGAGACAATGTTGATGTCTAAAGGTTTAGTTGTTTCCTAGTCTATCTTCATAAGGGTTGTGGGTTTAGACGAGGATAGGTGTTTTGCGTGCTCTTTGCTTGTGTTTGTGTACAAGTTTTGTTGTATGGGAAGGTAGAGAAATAGCAAGTGCATTGTATTTCTTTACTTTGCTCATTAGTGGATTTGGTTGGGTAAATCCTGTTGTGACAAGTCATGATTGTTCCTCCCTTGAGCAAGAATTTTCCACGTAAAAGTCCTTGTGCATTTATCTTATTTCATTTACTTTCTCCAAGTTTTAGCTTATTGTACATAGAGGGACCAGATCCTTTAGCAGGCTAGGAGCATGCTAACTCAACACCAACATTAAAAAATAAACTTTTTAATTGAAAAATAGTTCCATGAACAGAGGATTAGGGGTAATATGTTAATCAACAGACCAATGTCATTATTAGTTGTACAAATTGAGTCATTAGAAACCTTACGAAAATATTTTTAAAAGAACATATATAGGGAGAGGGAAGGAGACTTGGTTATAACAAATTATAAGAAAGCAAACAAAAATTAAAGCATTGTAAGAGTTCACCGAATTAAATTATGACGAATCGTTTAATCCATTTTTGAGTAAGCTTATCCCAACCCAAATTATATTCAGTTTAGCCAACTCATTTGGTCAATTTAACATTTAGTCTCGGTATTGAAGATATAACCAGAAAATATACTTTCTGTACGAGTTGTAAAACACAATCCCTAATTTTGAGTTTAAGCACCTCATTTCATGTTCTGAGACTTGTGATAGGTTCCTATGATTATGGAGCTTGTTCACATGCTTGGAGAGGGTCTTGAGGGTGCTTTTGCACATTTAGAATAATTCAAGAAAATATGAAAAATGATGTCACTAGTGCATCATGATCGCGAGCATAAATCACCCGTGATTGTAGATGGTGTTGGCAGGTAATTCATCACAAATGTAGACTAAAATACAATCATGCATGGATGACAGGGTTGTTGATCCCCATCAATTGATGTCAGAAGTCATAAGAAATTAGTAATAAGAACATATATACAACTATGGTACGAGTAATAATCGTCTATCGGAAATACAAAACAGATATAAATCACTTTAAGCCATCATGAATTAAGTAGTTGTTAGCTCAATACTGAAACACTAATAGATCTCCAATACTCTCTCATGATGTCTGAAATAGTTTCTCTTCATATTTGCACATACGATGCAACACGTGGAGTATATGACTATAGAATCACATACTCAATATGTTCCACCAAGATCATGGCGATAGTTTATATAAGATATTCGCTTTCAACCCTATACTAGAATGCACAATATCTCAATTATTCATGTCCATTGCATGCATCTAATGCGCTCTAATGACATACATAATGATATACACAAATTCAACATCTTAAGATTAAACAATTGAAGGATAAATAGAAGAAAGATATTTTTCTTAGAGAATGTTCAGCTTATATTAGGCTACTTAAGGCTACTTGAGATGATTACAATCATCAATTACATCTCTATTTATAATAGTTGAAATATCAAATCAAGAGCCTTGCACAAATAACTAGTTATATGTATCACAATTCACTAGAACGCAAGACCCTAGTGTCTGTTGATACCCAATTTTTGACCGATCCTTAACCATTTTAGGTTGTCATTTGATTTAAATAAGTGTTTTTAAAACTTTTAAAATAAACGAGTTTAGTTTCAATTTTATCCAAATAATCGCATATTTTTTTTAAACAAAACATACAAACTTTCAAAATTTGTTTGTTAATTATTTTTGCTTTTTTATTTTAAATTATTATTATATTTATTATTATTATTTAATATAACATTCCATATTTTTTATAACTAAT
>JAPFFP010000088.1:7503930-7517479 GCA_026153255.1 Solanum medicagineum
TTGAAGGATATTTTTGAACCAAAAATTTAATTTAGGGGTATTTTTGAGCCAAAACGTAAGGGAAAGGTATTTCTGCTCTATTTCAAATAGTTCAGGGTAATTTTTAACCCTTTTTTCTTTTTAATTTAATAAAGATAGACCATCTATTGATAAAATCGAAAAGATGGTAAACAACTGTAAAATAAATAATTTATATTTACACATAAAAATTTGAAAGCTGTAATTTGAATATATCTTACAAGATCACTCAACTTTGAGAATATATCTAACATCATTGTACATTTGTACTTTGTTTTGTATCAATAAAAAATCAGTCAACTAAATTAATTATAAAAAAATAAAATTGACATGACGAAATATTTTTTGTCTATTATGTAAATATGAAACCATAAATAAATAAAATTAAAAATTTGACATGGTAAATTTATTTATTTTTATATTATGAAAATATGAACTCGCCAATAAATAAATTTTGTAAGATAATATATTTAAATAAATTTACTAGTACAAAACTATAAATATAAAACATAAAATTAAAAAAACGTAAAAGAATTTGAGAAATATTTTTGTCTTTATATTAGGAAAAATTACAGAGCTACACAACATAATTTACCCAAATCTTCAATATTACCTACCATATAAAAAAATTATAAAAAACACATATTTTTACATTCTCTCTCTTATTTTTAGATAGTTAACACAAAATCTTTCCCCATACGTTTAATAACAATTATTACGCCTTTTTTTTTCTTTTATAGTCTAATTAAAGTCAATCACTGATCAGTTATCCAACTTATCATAATTAATTGTAACTTTGAAATTTTACTCCAGTACTTTACGAAACATGAAGCGTTGTCTTCTTTTTCCTTCTTTGTTCAAAACATTCCCCCAAATTGATTTCATCCTTCGGTCAGCTAACTATTGTCAATCACTGATTAGTTAACAAATCTATCACAATTAATTGTAAATTCAAATTTGAGAACAAAATTTTAGCACTTTGTGGATATTGAGATTTTGTCATCTTCATCTTTTCTTGTTCAATCGATTTTCCCTTTTTTCTATTTTTTTTTTCATATCAGTCAACTATTCTCATGAATATGATTTGCCAGACGAGACAAGGTCAAGAAGGAGACGGTCTCAAGTTCAAAATCCCTAGCCCTCAAATCACATGCAAAAAAGAGGAAAAAAATTGAATCCATTACCACCCTCCTTTATCAAAGGTGTATTTTTTACCCTAAATTGATATTATTTATTTATTTTTTGAAAATCATCGTTAATAGTTGATTTGACTGGAAATTTGTTGAATTGATACGCAAGTCTCAGTTAATGTAGATGATACTCCATAATTTTAAGCGTATCAGTTTTTGTGAATACGTTTTTGATAAATGAAAATTACAAGTCCAGTGTTGATACTATACCTAGGTTTCTAGGCATTTTGAGGATTGCTAATTGTTCAAGTATCAAATTTATGGAATTTTTGTTAACACGCCCATATGACAACTTAAAATCAAAGTTTTTTTTAAACCAAGTATCAAGTATTTAATTGAAGTATTCAAGTATCAAGTAATCTCAGGAAGTACCTAATTTTATGTATTATGTATTCACACGAAGCACATAAATTCACGTATCAATTATACATCTAAAGTACATTATTTCAAGTATAAGGTATAGTCAAGTAAAAACACATCAATTCAAGTATGAATTATATACCTGAAGTAGATTATGTCAAGTATCAAGTATAGTCAATTAGTTCATAGTCTTTTAATATAATTGTTTGTCTCATATGACTTTTTTGTATTGTCATTGCAGGAATTGTGGGGTATTGATAGCTGCCTAAGCTGAGTACATTAGTGACAGAATTTCAGTCCCAACGCATGCACTAGATGCTGAGTATCTTTAGAGGAGATACGCCATATTGAATATGATAGTGATAAGATTTCAAAGGTTACCTTAGTGAAAACAACGATCCACCCAAGCCTAGGATGTTCTCATTATGTCCAACAGGTGATAGAATGGTTGATCTTTCGTAATTTTTGTGTTTGTAAATTTTCATTTTGTTTCCAGAAACAATTGCTAAGACTATAAAGGCAAACTGTTTTGCTTTGTGTTTTTTATCTTAAATAACTAAGTTTTTATTTTGGTACTTTTCAACTGGTATTGTAGTAAGCATATAAAATTCAAATTGTATTTTTCTTTTTTATGTGTTTTTTCACTTACATTGTTTAATCTTATATTTAGTGACACTTTGTAATATTTGTCATTTTAGATATGAATAAATTGATACCTGAACAATACGTTAACTTAGCTACATGATACTTAAATTTAATTACTTACTTAGTTACTTAATACCTTAAAAATTATCTATAGGTATTTTTAACTGTATAGAAGTTAGTTGATACTTCAACTTAGTTACATTTTTAGATATTGAAACTTTGTTTAAATAGATTATTTGTCCACTATATGGTAATTGGGTCTTGGTACTTTATGCCTCCAAAAAAGTTCACGTCTAATTTATCCTACACACGACTTAATTTTGAATATCGTCAACAGTAAGACTTTTGATACGCGAATCTATTCTTCCAAAAAAATCATTTAGTTTTGATATGTGTTCTCTGGTCATTTTTGATATTGATATACAACTCTAGGGTTTTGCAGTCATTTTTTTTTACCTAATCGTTAATATAATGTAATGAATTTATTTTTATACAGTTATTCTGAGTTATTAAATAAAAAAATAAAATTTTTATAAATTATTCAAGTATCTAAATAAAGTATAAACGTTAGAATTAGCAAATACCTAATTCAGTAAAGAAACATGTAGTTATTTTTTGGAAGAAAAGATTCACGTAACAAAAGTCTTACTGTTGAAGAGATTGAAAGTTGAGTCAAAACATTTTGCAAAATCAAACTAAAATATTGATTGATACGTGTTTTTTGGACATTTTTGGTATTGATACACAACACTAGGGGTAATGCAGTCATTTTTTTACCTAATCGTTAATATCAATGTTAATGAATTTATTTTGATACAGTTACTCTGATTTATCAAATAAAAAAATCATTCAAGTATCTAAATAAAGTATAAATGTTAGAATGAATAAGTATCAAGTTCATTAAACAAATAGGCACTTATTTTTGAAAGAATAAATTCACGTATAAAAAATGTCAATGTTGAAGAAATTCATAAAAATATGTTAACTGCTACAAAAACAAATAAGAAAGTATTTGTCCTTTGGCAAAGAAGAACAGATGATAACGACTTTTACTTTTTTTCTCTTTTTTGCATATGATTTTCGGACTGTGGATTTGGAACTTGATCCTGTGTCCTTCATCATTATCGTCTCTTCTGGTAAAATTTCATCAACGAAATCGCGTACAATGTTATGAGCAACTTCTTTCGTTGGGTCTACTGAAGATGGATGAACATTGTCACTATCAACAATTGATTGGGTCAAACCAAGACTGTATGATGGTGACGAATCCGTAAAAATATGTTAATTGATATAAAAACAAAGAAGAAAGAAGAATGAATTCCTGTTCAAAGGAAGAAGAAGACGGAAAGTCTCTTCGTTTTTTAAGATGAAGCAAAAAAAGGCATAATTTTAAAATTGCAAATTAAATATGAAAGATTGAGCAATTAATAAGTGATTTGATACTGATTAGAATACTACACTAAAAAAAATTGTGCTAATTAAGGAGTCATAATTAAGAGTCAGTTAGTTTTCCTTAATTAACGTAACAAGCTTAAATTCTCAGGACTCTTTAATTATGTATCAACTGTAATATTTTAGGGATCATTTGCCTTCAAAAAATTGATAATTTTAGTAATTTGGTAAAAAGTTGAGATTTATAGAAATTTCTATCTAATAGTATGATGTTTATAAAATTTTTACTTATACATAATCTTATGGTATTAAATCTAATGTATTAGTTTATACCACTAAATGGGAGGCATTAGTTAAGGGTGTCAAAATAAGCTTAAATATAGGTAACCCATTCAAAATTTTATAGGTTGCGATCAAAATAATTTGAATTGGGTTCAATCTCAATCCATTCAAGCCTTAACCCATTTTGAAAGAATCCTCAATTGAGCTCAATTTAATCAACAATTTTAACTCGGTCTAAGATTCTTTACTTGCATAGATATAATGTATATTTTCTATCTGTTTTTTATTTTCTATAGGTTATCTATCTATTTGTAAACCTTTTTTTTGCTTGAGTTGAAATTGAAGTTGTGGTTATAAAAAGTCTAAATAATAATATGTTAAAATATTCAAATTGAGCAGGTCATGACCCAACTCAAATTTTAATTCATTTGAGCCCAATCCGTTTGAACCTAAAGTAAATTTGAGCGGGTCATAACCCAACTCAATCTCTATTTGAACCCATTTTAACATCCTTAATTTTAACCGAACCTGCTCATTTGACATTCTTAGTATTAACTAATACCATGTATAAAATATTAACTTTTATATAAATTCAAATTTTTATCATTAATTAATACCAATCTATAAATTATTTCTCGTACTACCTCCTAACAAATGAAATCTTAATAGGTAGATTGGAAAAATATATTTATATAATGAACCATTAAAAGTAAAATTACAATGAAAAAGTTAAAAAAGAAAAGGAGAGGGGGAACTATAGTAGGAGGAACAATTTCTGAGCGCCGCCGGTGTAATCATTCAGAGGGATATTGTGGTGAAAAAGCTTTTCAAGTTCCCCATAAAATTAAATCTTGTTTTATTTACGTATTTAATTTTTTTTGAAGAAAACAAAAATTTAGTCTGTCCTCTTGCCCGCAAATCCCGACTATTTGCTTTTATGTTGGATTTAGACATTTTGATGCTGACCCCTTCTCTCTCTCCCTCCTTTTAAATTAATTAAATTTTTGAGATTTTTTCTAATATTTAAATTATTATTTTATAACTTATTTGGATGGTATTTTTTGTGATATGATATTGTATGATTTGATTTTATACTTCTATAATCATAAAAATTCTCACTTTTTAAAATCACTAATTTGATGATATCTTATGGTTCTCTTATTTTTTCTAATTATACCCTTATTTAAATTTAAATAATTTTCGTTTACTCTTTATTCTTTATTAAACTTCACCTTAATATATATACTACTTTTTTATTACTTATTTTTCTCCGCATCAACTTTTGAAACTTCTTTCCACCTTTAGTCTTTTATTTCATGTTTTAATCTATTTTTTGAGGTTCATTTTTTTTAAAAGTTCTTACTTTTTTATTTTCTTGTGTTGTTTGCATGAATTGAAGATATATTAGCTTTAATATTTCCCTACCTGATTCTATGTATTTATTTAAACAAAATTATTTTAAAAAAATTGATAAACTTAATATTTATAATAATTAAGGACATTTTTGTAAATTTATAAGTTATGATGCAGTACCATATAATCAAATCAAACAACAAATTATATTCCATTAAATAGTATCAATCCATACAGTGTATCCAAATATTGTACAACACTATACGATGTCATACATTATGAAACCATGACAAATTACCATCCAAACAAGATGTTAAACTTTTTTCGTCTTTTCATTTATTGAAGTTTTATATTTTTTAGGAGATAAATTAAACTACATATTTATGATTTTAAAAAGGGTAATAGTGAAAAGTATAATGTAAATGTCATCTTTGAATGTTTTCTTTAATATACGTGCATTATCTCACAAATTCAATCAAAATGAGATGGAGAAAGTATTTGATTTTATCGTCTTAAATTTTAATTAGTTTTTATGATAAAATATTAAATGAGATTAAGTACATATGATGATATCACTAAAAAATTCTCAAAAAAATTTAATAATTTTTTGGAATGAATAACGTTAAAAATTGGAAGGAGTATAGCATTAGTTTTGGTTTGAAATTAATTTGTTCATTTTATGTATGATGATTGTGTTCTTTGTTCGACATAATTAAACCGAATGAAATTTTATTTAGGATAAACGCTAGAAAATCTTGTTGTCAATAAAAAGCCTTTCATCTTCATAAGAGAAAAGTATAACATATTTACTTTATTTTATGAATTAGCAAGGTAGACTTACCATGGATAGTTTACCTATTGTTGTATATTAGGTTAACAGGTAAAAAAGAAATCACTAATAAATTTTTCTAGTTAGCCAATAAAAATTCACTACTAATGTATAAAACTAAATACTTTATAGTTTTGACACCTATTTTAATATTTCATGAACTTCTGTTCTTCATTTTGTTCTTCTTCACTGTTGCATCCGCATGTTGATTAATGTGTAGAAGTTTCATTCATTAATTAGTACCTAACTACTACTTTTTTTTCTTTAAACAAAAAAATAAAGTGGAGTCTTTGATATTTTGGACCAATGATAAAATTATTTTGGTATAATCAAGGTCAAAGATTTAAATCATAAATTAATCATCATTAATATTTGTATGAGCATAAGTTATCGATATTATATTGTCTTTGTGTTTTTTTTTTCTTTGATTTTCTCGGTGTTGAGTGTCTACATTGGAGCTCGACTATATCTGGATTCATGTCGTACAAAGCCCCATTTGGGGAAAAGTACTCCTTACAAATGACTTTTCCATTGAACCCTGAGATCCTGGTTAAATTAAAGGAGGAGCAACCCCATTCGCTTGTCTTGGTTTTGATAAAATATATAGATAATTAAATTAAAAAATATTTTTTTTAAACAATTTAAATTTTAAGAGAAAACATACTGTTTTTAAAACTCCAAAATGATATTAGAGCATGTAGAGATCGATTATGTGATCGAATATCACTGTCACCCATTATAAAAATAATTTTTCACATGCTTGATTTACGTCAAGCCAATACATGAGAAAACATGCTAAGAATATAGTTATTTTAAAAAGTTTGCTCTCTTCAATAATTTAAAATTTTAGACACACATACTTAAGGTGCTACAATCCTTCTCCAAAAACTCCATTGTCAACATGAAATATTTCATTCAATAAATTGTTTCTTTTTTTTTGTTTCAATAGTAGAGGACTATTAGTTTGTAATGATTTATCCCGCTAGTGATATTGTTCGCTTTACGTTTAATTTCATACGATTTTATAATGCATCACTAATAGGTAAAACTTATTTTATATACCTAATATCTCTCTTGTTTTTCATTGATGTGGAATTTCTCATCTTAATATGAGTTGTTGGATATAGTTGACGGAGATTTTCTCATTTTCATAAGATGAGAGACCAAAATGCATAAGTTCCAATGAAAATGAGTACTTACCAATCAAATTAAGTTGAACAAACGTAAAAAATGACACATCTCAAAGGAATTTTGTCTTTTGTATGTTGGTGTTGGAAATAGCTCAAAGGCTTTTACTCCATATATGATCACGCTTTTAGCTGTCACGTTGCCCCAACTAATTTCTTCGTTCAACCATTATTACTAATTATTAGGACTTGCATAATGTATGTATCAATTTCTACACCACTTAATAATGCTCCACTCGTGTTCAATTAAATTCATTTCATTTTTTAATTGGATAGAATTATGTTGTTTCCTCTTCCTCCTCCTCCTCTCTCTCTCTTCTTCTTTTTTTAAAAAAAAAATAAAATAAAGTTATGTATATAGAAATATATTGGATTAATTTATGCGCTAATTAAGATTTATTGAGGGATAATGTTGCATTCTTTGATTTTAAAAAATCAGTGCCTTGGCCTTTTCTTAAAATCGATGCAAAGCTGATAAATTTGACATAGAAATATTATTTCAAGGAAAAGAAAATGAAAAAAAAAAGTAAAAAATTGTGAGGAATTTTCATCAATAGCACTAGATTGATAAATTAAATACATTATGTTGGAGCTAATAGTAATTGAAATTGGTGGTTGCAAACATTTATTATTTTAACTAATGAGAAATAAACATGAGCATCGTATAAGATTGGTATGAGTGGAGCTACATTCACTCAAAAATGGTCAGATGAACACCTTTTGTCAAAAAAAATTTCGAATATATAGGTTAAATATGGATATTTTGATATATATATATATATATATATATATCAATTATTAAACATTCTTAATACAAAAATCACCCAGTCATATTGTAAAAGTAGAATACCCTTGATGAAAATGCTGACTCCGCACTGTATGCGCGTATATATATAAAATCAAATACCATGCAACGACATTGTCCGCTATCCATGCACCATCCCTGATTTTGTCATTTTGTGGTACATGCTTGAATTTTTATCATATATATATATACTGCTCCCTAGCAGTCAAAATAATTGATGTTGTATACTTAAAACATATGAATTAAGAAATTTACTTATTTCTGAAGTTAACGTATGATTTTACTAACACAATTATTGATCAAGGGTTCTAACTAATTAACGCCGAAAATATGTTTATATATCCCAATGTCACAATATTAAGAAAATATATAATATTGTTTAAATGAGCTGATGCACTCTCTCTGTTTTGAAATCTTAATCTCTTTTTTATAGTCCTAAGCCAAAAATATTATACACACGACGTAAAATTGAAAATTTAAGATTGTACTTTTAAAAGTGGGCAAAAGATTAGGGGGTGCTTGAAATTTCCCAAGAAACTAGGGACCTAATTTTCAAATTAATATAGTTTAACCCATTCTAAAATGACTAGTTCTTTTCCCTTACATTATCCATCCAACATTACAATTGAAAATATTACTGGTAATTTTTTTCCAAACAGAGGAAGGAACTTTTGAGAAATTAAATGCATTAAACACACTACTTTTGTTTTCAACTTTGATATATTGTTTTAGCTAGTTTTCTTTATCGAAGAATTTGTTTGCTTACTATTTAATGCTACTGTATATACATCAAAGATAATATTTTGAGCGTTGTCTTCCATCAAATAGTAACATGCACTGATAATGATGTAAAATCATATTATGCCTAGTAAACGTTATTGAATAGTAGCACCGATTGGTAAACTTTGAATTACAAGCAAACATTTATTACACTACGAGTGTATGTAGAGGTAATTTAGATTGAATGGGAAAAGGAAAAAAAAATGTCACTACTAGAAACAATTATTTGCTCTGTCCCAATTTGTGTGACACCTTTTGACTTAATACTCTATTTAAGAAAAAAAAAGACTTTTAAAAGTTATGGTTTAAAACTATTCCTAGATATTTACGTGGATGAAAATTATTTTATTAAGGGTAAAAGAGAAATGTTAAAGTTAAATTATTTCCAATTAGAATAAGGTGACATAAATGAGAAATAGAGGGAGCAGTATCTTTTAAAAATGTCCGTGACTATTACCACTAATATTTTAATTGAATCAATAAGATTAAAAAAATAATATTATTTTCTGATTTGATCATAGAAATAAATGAGAAAATTATATTTTATAGCACAAATTTCTGATCGAAAAATATCTTGTTTGAGTTCTTTGCAGTATTTACTTTGCTTTTAATGCCCTTGGCAACGCGTAAATTCTCCTTTATAGATGCAACCACAACACACAGATGCCCCATTATAAATACAACCTGAATCCATTACTTGCTACTACATACATTCTCTTCTGCCAAAAAGAAATTCTTTAGAGGGTTGCATAGTTTTCCTATCATAAAAAATATGGAAGATGCCATGAGACTACTTAATCAAGAATCTCTCCAAAACACCACCAATTCTGGCAAGACTAGATGTGCCACCAACAAAAGATCACTGAAAGATAATAGTAGTGGTGGTTCATCGGTGAGGTACCGCGGAGTCCGGCGCCGTCCTTGGGGACGTTACGCGGCGGAGATTCGTGACCCTCAATCTAAAGAAAGAAGGTGGCTTGGTACTTTTGATACCGCGGAAGAAGCTGCTTGCGCTTATGATTGTGCTGCTAGAGCTATGCGTGGTGTGAAAGCACGCACTAATTTCGTTTACCCTTCTCCTACACAAACCACTTGTACCAACGATGCTTTTCTTGGTATCCACGGCTCTATCAAGTCTTCCTCCTCTTATTATCATCATCAGAGTTGTAATACTCTTAAGGACTTGTCTAACAAACCCTTCTTTCATTCGTCTAATGCTCCTTATGGTAGGGTTCAGAAGAGCAATGATTCTTTGAACATGCTTCTCGTGTCGAGTAGCATGAATTCGTACCCCAATTTCATGTTCCATCGCAATGGATTTTTACCAACTACCCATTCCATTATTCCCAGCTCCTCCGTCATGACTACTCACCTCCCAAAATTTGAAAACATTATGACAGCTAGCAACAATAGTACCACCACACATGATTCTGCTGCTGGAATGGATTTTTTTCCATCTGAATCCTCTGATTCTGGATTGTTAGAAGAGGCCTTAAATGGGTTTTTCCCAAAGCCCATCAAGTCTGAACCAACTCTTTTCCCACAGCAGCAGCAGCAACAACAACAACTACTGATTAATGATGGTTTAAACACTGAATTTGGCTTCTTATCAGAAACGATGTCGTCCACGTCCTCGTCTTTTCCACTGGATTATATTCCAGGAAATCTTCAGGGGTCACCAGAAGAGCACAACATGATGGGAGACATATTTCAGTATCCAGATCTTCTCAGTATTTTTGCAGCCAAGATGCAAAACGCTTGAACTTTTTACTGCATGCTGCAGGACTCTGATCTAAGCTAACCTACTCCTTTTTAATATTTGCTTCTTAATTAATTAGAAGATCTGGATTTATGCTGTTTATCGTTAGGGTTATGGAAAAAAAAAACAAGAAATGTAGCTGTTGCATTCTACAACTCTCAAGTTGTATGCTTTAACTAAGTTGAAATACAGCAGTGTTATTTTCTTAATATATTATTCTTCGAGCTGCAAACTTTCAATCGATGGATACAAACATCTTTGTTTCTTTTTCTTTTTTATTTCTTTTAAGTCACACATAATTCTGCTTTAATATTTTAATGATTGTAAGATTTAACGGAATGTTTGCTTGTTACACCCCTTTCTTACTTTGTATATACTACGTCTCATTTCTTTTCAAACAAAATGATAATTACTGATATTTTTATATTTAAATATAATTTAATTTTAATATATTCATTTTTTTTGGAAGAAAAATGTAGAAAATATTTTTTTTAATTTTATTATATCATAAAACTAAATTCGACACTCAATGCGAGATTCGACCGAATTCCAAATCAAGTTTGGACACATAAGTTGATCTCGACACTCAAAGTGAGAGGGGATTAAAAGTAGGAATGAGATTAAAAATAATTCTTTAAAATCTAATAACTCAAGGATATATAGAGTAAAAAAAGAAAAATTAAAATACTTTTCTTAGAAAATTAATTCTTGTGGAAGAGGCTGGGTATGAAAAATAAGAGATCAAAATATGGGTTTATTTCGGAAGGACCTAGGGAGTAGTACATTGTTTGGTGGTGAAGCAATAGACCTATCACAATATATATGCATACGTTTAGGGAGTTTTTTCCCTTGTGTTGACTTTTAGTTTCCACATGCTGTACTTTATACTTGTTTCGTTGTTTTTGGTACAATTAATTTTCTATTTTCTATTTTCTATTTTCTATCTTTGGAATTATGGCCTTTTGGATTTGGTTTGTTCCGTCAATATCTTGCCTTATTCTTTTTACGTAAAAAGTCCTTTTTTAATCTTTGCATTGTTTGACAGGTCACCTTTTTAAAAAAAGCAAAAAGTAGCATACTCCCTTGATTTACAAAATAATAAAGGCTTCACAGTAAATATCCAATTTTATAGTTTTTAGTTCAACTTATAACAAGCAACAATAATGTACGACTCCAACAAATTAGAATTGAGTATATATACATGTCAAATGTTGGGATTGAACTATGAGTTGTTAGCTTCTTTCTTTCAGCTCTTTAATTTCACTGTTTAATCAAAAAAAATATATATATAGATTTAAATGATAAAATTATTGTTTCGATCGACACAGATCAACCGTTAAGCAATTAGCAAAAAATAAGTTAATAACAAATTGACTATATTAAGCAAAAATAAATTAAAATAGTGTAAGCTGGAATGACACTGGATATAGCTTAACTGAAGTAATAAGCTTATCGAATAAATAATGAAATGGTTAAAGAAATTATAATATTAAAATAATTTGGACCATGGGTCGGTTTCATTAGAAAATTTACAAGTTTTATAGAAATGACTTTTTAGAAGTTAATTGTCCATAACTAATTCTTATGACTTGGGATAAATAAGAGAATTTGAAAAATAAAGAGTACCATCTGGCTTCACAAATATGAAGATTCCATATTAACTGATGTGGGCCGGAGAATGGCTTTTCTTCATAAATATTGATCCGATTTCACAATATGAATTACTCCATTTTTCGTAATATCGTTACTTTGGCCATCAAGCAAGGATATCACACATATTTTATTTTACTTTGATTTTAGTATCATGATTTAATTGGGGCATGTCTCAGTTATTTTTACCCCTAAACAATTATCCATCTAAAGACTAGAATTAACTATTACATCCCCTTTGCCAAATATATTTTTTATTTATTTCAATAAAATAGAGTGAGTATTGATAAAAAAAATTTAATTAAATCATAGTAAGCTTTTTTTTTAAAAAAATGGAAATATTGTAACTAATCAAACTTGTACTTTTAGTAGCAAAATAAAAATAATCTGGTGAACTAAATAGTTAAGTAATATATCTTTAAAAAAAAATCAGATCAAATATGTGAATAAGCAAAAATAAATTGAATAAATAAAAATAGACGAAATAAAAGTGACGTACTTTCTTGGTGCTCACAATTTTTGGTCGCGGACTTGTTCGGATTAGTTCCGTTCAGTTCGGTTTGATTCGATTCAATTTTATACATTATTAGTTTAATTTACTAATTTTGATTTTTAAATATGTTAAATCAATTAATGACAAATTAATAAAATGATTTTTATCAATTTTAAGTACTTAATGTTTTGATTTTTGATTTACCCGATGAGTCTGATAATGAGAATTTGGATTAATAAAAAAAATAGATAAAGTACCAAAGAGTAAAAATTAAATTAAGACTAAATACTAAAGTAGGTAACTAACCATTTAAGTACAATAAAGATTAAAATAGGTAAAGTACTACTTGATATAGTGTCCTATTACTATTAAATTATTAATATTTAATAATTACAAAAGGAATAAAATAGTGAATTATTATAATCTTATTGATTTATCGGTTTAACCAATAACTCAATAGTAAAAATCGATATCGAATCAATAACTCAATAATATTATTTTAAAACTATTAAAAATACGATAACTTAATAACACAATAATAATAAATCAATAATATTTTTATCGATTCAATTTTCACACACTCTGAGATTTGTCCCAAGAGGTGTGAATGTGATGAGCGTTTTCAAAATAGTGTTAGTACTACTTTTCCTAAATAAAGGAGGACGGACTATATTCAAATAATGTCATTTATTCTCAATATTGAATGCGAAATAATAGCTATATATGGACCATCAAATATTCAGTAATTAATGCAATAAAGAATTTCTTTAATTATTATAATATATTTTACAAAGCTCAATTTAATG
>JAPFFP010000088.1:7550503-7568868 GCA_026153255.1 Solanum medicagineum
TAAGCTCTGGGGTGTTACAGTTTTTCTTGCCATGTTTATTTTCTCTCAAGTATATTATCTAGTAGAACTGGCGTGTTTAGGTTGTGATGTTTGTGTATATACAAGTGTTCATAGAAGTCTAAGGTAACCCATGTTACGAAAAATGCCCGAAAGTAACAATGTTGCAAAAAGGTTATATGTGCTTGCATCCCATCCTAACTAACCTACATGATTTTTGGTAAGCATGTGTGTGTATGGTTCATATCCTGATGAATGAAGCATGACTATATTAGTTATTTCTAACTAGTGTAGAAGATGTGCCATGTGTGTGTGAGCTTGTTTGCATAATTCAGTCGATACACTTGTGAGATAGAACTTGCCTAGTTAGTCCCACCGAAATAATTGAATGACTGGATTAGGATGTAATGTTAGGCCATTTTTGTTGACTAGTCACTTAGCCTAAAATTGACCAACCAAATGAAATTGTCCCTCTTGAACTAAAACTTGAGCCTGAATAGACCTTTTCTTTGTAATTACCCAATTCACTTCCCCTATCTATCTATTGTTCTTTATTTCAGCCCTGGTCTCTCCAAGGACATTGTGAACCTCCGCCTAGGTCAAAAGCCTAAGTTGAGGGTGACTTATACTAGCCCTGGTCCTTTAGAAAGGTATTGTGAATCTTGATCCAAGTCAAAGGCTTAAGTTAAGGATGGCTATTGTAGGGAAAACAGAAAAATGAGTGTAGAAAAAAATCAAGTGATAAGAGGAGAAAAGAAAGTGGGTTGTGACCGTGAGCAAAACTAATGGGCAAAAAAGAAAAGAATAAAAATGAGTAAATGAGCACCGAAATCACTTCAGGAGCTAAAGAAAGTTGGAAAAATAGGGGCAATAGGAGTTGGAGATTGAAATGCAAATGACTGAGTCAAAGTAAGTGTCTTGGAGAGCCTATAAGTCACTTTAATACTAAATATGCCTCACCCGAGCTCGAGCCTACGTTATAAGTTGCAAAAGTCCTAATGTGATCCTACAAAGGTCATTTGAGAGTTAAGATGGTGAAAATAAGGGCAAGCATATAATCGACACATGTGTGCCTACTGCAAGCATTTATGAGAGTGAGTGTCTACATTCCAGTCTCTGTTTTACATTCTTATGTTGTGAGTGAGACTTCTTTGTAGTGAGGGCAGTATCTTTATAGTAATTGGTTGCTAATTCAACTGGGTTGTCTTGATTCTCGAACTTATGTGGACTGGTCATGCATGTATGATATTTACCTTAATCTTTGTGGGTCCATTTGGGGCGTGAGCACATTTCTTAAGCTTGTTATCGGGGCATATGTGTTGAAAATTGTGGGGTTATCCATAGTTCTTAGTGAGCACTTGTGTTTATACTTTGTTTGGTTGAGTCATTATTGCTTGAGGACAAGCAATCATTCTAAGTTGAGGATGTTGATGAGTCGTAGAAATCCGACTCTTGTAATGCTTTATACGAAGGACTTTTGTGCATTCTCAAGCTAATTTATTATTTTGATGTGTGTTTTTGTTATTTTTCAGGAAAAGTGATTAAGGCACGGAGAAATGGGTGAAAAATAGGAAAATGAATGAAAAGATGATCAAGTGTGGGCGCAAGGAGACTTCTGTTACCCCTGTAGCATCACACGGACCGTGAGATGCCACGTGGATGAGGCCTTGGTGAGTGGAGCAAAAATGGAACCAAGTGAGGGCACACAAGTGCTTACACAACTCGCATACTACTACATGGACCATGAGGCCCATCGTGGCCTCACACTTGGTGGCAAGCGGCATGTCAAGGAGCTAAAGAAAGATGATGGAGGAAGTCGCCTAAGGCACATCCCACTGCACCCTTCACCGGCTGTGGAAATTGACACAGGCCATGTCGCGCATCATCAAATTGACCTGAAAGTGTCCAGTACCGTTGAAAATTATGAAAAATGTACAAGTGGCACAAAATAGGGCCCGTCACGGGCCGTGTGACCGACCACGATTCGCGACTTGGGCCGTGATGTTGAAGGAAGTTGTGAAAAATCAAAGGTAAAAGAGATGGTCCGTCTCATGGAGCATTGACCCTCACATAGGTCATGTCAACACATGTGAGGAGAAGAGCATTTTTAAGATCTAGTGTCGCCACACGAACCAGTTCACGGTCCGTCTACTACCACACGGGCTGTGTAACGGCCCGTATCTATGCCAACATTATTTTTTCTATTTTAAGTTGGATTAGGTTTTCCGTGTGTGTGTATATATGTATTATTTTTGTTCCATTTTTACTAAGTCTTGGACTATTGGAGACAGAGAACACAAAAATAACACTATTTTACTTTCAATTTCATTGAACTCTTGGATTTCAATTATTTTGTTCGAGATTGTAATTTGTGGATTCATTAATTCTTCAATAGTAATTTCTTTATTATTAATTGTTCATATTGTTGTGGGCTATCTTTCTTGACTATGCTAGGCTAAACCTATAACTAGGGTTTGTGGGAACCGTGACAAATCAATAAGATAGATGAATACGGGGTAAATCTAAGGATTGATTAGCGTATATATCGTAGTATTCTTCACTTTAACTTCTTCCTTAATGAGTCGACGCATCAGGGTAAGCATGTATTCATTACATGCTCAAAAGGGTGATTAGGAAAAGAGTTCTACGACAGAAATTCGGAGCTTTTAACTTAGTCTAAGTACTTGAGACCGAAAGGTGGGAGTATTCTGGGGTCGATAAAATGAGTTAGTAAGTCTACGTTCTGAGATCGAAAAGTGATGAATGAAATACATCTAAGAAGGACCGAAAGGTGAATTAGGTGTTACATAACTTGTTAGATCTTGTATGCATAATCATGAATGAGTTTACCACATAGATTCAGCTATCGCATTAGATTTCACGGGGAACATAATCGTAGCTTTGCATTAATCGATTCAAATCCCGTAGTCTTTGTATTCATTTGTTACTTTAGTAATTTAGTTTGAAAGCCAAAACCCTCCATTTACTTTATGTATTTTTATTTGGGAATAGATATTACATCTGAAAAGAGTGCTAATAGCTTTATTCTCACGCATTCCCTTGGGATCGACCTCAACTCTGGTTGAGTTCTATATTTGGTCAACGACCTCTTTACTATTCTTTTTGGAGTGTAATTTGGGCTTATCAATATATATATATATATATTAACTTATTAGTTACTTGTGGTTTTATACCCTATGTGATCTTATGAATCATTCTATATTGATATCGAGATGGTACTTATATTATAATAGGACCGATATATTGAGACTGTGGTGATATTGAGACATTGATGTTATTAAGCTACTAATAACATTAAGCTTTTGATGACATTGATGCATTGTGATCATTATTATATTGATACTATTATATATTCGTGATCATGTATATTGTATTTATTATTATTTGTGCATTGATATTTGTGATGGATACGGTCGAGATGTGAGTAAGATTACACGTGAATCGGTGACCGAGGTCTCTACCGATCTAGTTAAGGTAATATGCTGGTGGTCCGAGGTCATTTTCGAATAGGTCCGAGGTCTTTTTCGGATGGGTGAATATTAGTCGAGGTTTTTGTCGCCAATATTCATGGATACATGGTCCATGTGAGGCCCCCATGAGTTCCGACTAAGGCAGTCATCTGGTTAACGGATGTGGTAGTAAGACTAACATCGTTATGACTATTTGACACTGCATCACATTACTGACATCTCATGACATCCACTTCATCTCATATCATACTTGTTTCTATCTTACTATTGTATTGTGTATGGAATTGTCTATTTATTGTGTTATTGACCCGAGTAATTGTTGGATGTATCTAGATATGATTGTGTTGAGACATTATGCCAAGTGATTAGTATATCTATATTATTGAGGCTTGTGTATTATCTTGTGCTGGGACTTTTCTGAGTGCAAGGTGGTAGTTCAATGGATTGAGGTTGAGATTTAACTCAGGAGTTACTTGTGTTTTTCATTGCTTTAATTTTAGGTTTGATTCCATTTCGCTGAGTACCCTGTTGTTTAGTGCTCACCCCTTGCTACTTTTTTTTTTATAGCTTGTGAGCCCGGTCCATCCTGTTAGATTTCGTTTTTTGTTGGATCAAGCTTTCGGATTTCTTGCGAGGTAGCTACCCATGTTTTCAGCAGGCTTTCCAGGATTTCATTTTATGTTCTTGTTCTATTTGAGGACTAGACATCATGTTATGTATTCCCTTTGAGCATTCTTTATGTAGAGACTTGTGCATATGACACTAGTTCTGGGATGGTTTTAGTTTGCTTTCTTTCGCTTATCTATATTATTAGACTGTTATCTTCCGCTTTTATTTTAATTGTTAAATGGTTTGGATTTTGGGTTGACTCGCCTCGATTGGTTAGGTGAATGTCATCACACCCGGGCTTTGGGTCATAACACATCACCAGTTCCAATTTTGTGGTGAGCACTTCTTTCATTCGGAGGAACCATTTTCAGTCAGTGTCTTTCACTATCTTAGTAGTCATGGACTTGTCACTGCACCTTCTTGATAAATGATCAGGGATAAAGGTTTCATAGGCACTGATAGAGTAGAGTTGATGTTTTTATTTAGAGAATTACTTTTAAAAGTATTATCTACTGAATTGAGTTGATTGAACTTATTTTATTAAAAAAACTATTTCCTTATTGAGTTATTAATTTGACTAACCCATCGTATTATTCTCCTTATCATCTATTTGAGTCTTCCGCTGAATGTTGAATGAGTGAATTGACCCATAAGTGATTTGCTTGGGGACTAACCATGAATTTTGAGTGCAAGCCACACCTAAGATATCTTTTCAGAGCATGACATAAAATTAGTGGCATAAATTAATCTATGGCGATGACCATGGTCACTTCAGCAGGGGGTTTGTGAAGATTGTTTTTTGAAGTGGAGGTGGGTGCCTCGTTAGTAGAACTATATATTACTTCTTCATGGGAGGGTTCTTATTTTCTCAATCTAGGAGAGATACTTTTTGTAGTAGGATCTTTGAAGGCCCTTTGTCTTTAATTCTAATGCAAGTTGGGTTAAAAAATTGTTCTTTCTCATTAATTCTGTCAAAATCGGCCTATTAATAAAAATGTTTTAGGGATTTAATATAGGGGGTTAACTCATGCTAGTTGTTTGTTTCTGAGCCTAGTTACCTCCAATGGGGGTCTCTTATTTCTATTAGGATTGTCAATTTAGGGAGGAATTTTGCTTCGTTTTGCCATTTTTATATAACTGGCTCAAATTATGATGATGATTAATAAAATTATGGAGATTTTTGATTAAATTGGATAGTGGGAGGGCTTTAGAAAACTCACCGTCTTTGTATTAAATGCTCTTACATGGATCGAGAGAGGCTTTTTAGAGTTCCTTGAATGTCTAGTGAGAAAGCTTCCATTTTTTGTTTTCCTTTTGGGAAATGCCACAATTTGTCATGCCTCTTGTTTTGGTGCACTTGCAAATGCCATTGTGGATTGAGTGTTTTGTTGGGTTGGGTTGGATTGGTGGTGGTACATTTCTTATTTGTATAGCCAATTCGTCCACATTTAGTACAAAAAGTTCCCAGATAACCTTTTGATGGGGGCTTCTTGTTTGGACTTTTGTTTTCACTGGGATTCCTAAAGGGACTTCAATATATATTCTCGCATATCTTTTCCATAATTAATGGAGTCGAGGTGCCAATATCTATTTTCAATAATTTTTTCAACTTTTTCCTTATTTTCTCTTGTATGAGTTTATGGTAAAATAGTGTAGGGAGTTGGGGTAGTCTCGCCCAAAGTTGATGAGTGTTGATTCCTGCGAACGAATTTGGTTCAAGTGTTTGACTAATAGGATGCATCCAAGAATGGACCATGATTGTCTTATCAATCCATCCTATTGAGAGAATTGTTGTATATAAATCTTATCCTAAATCGATTAAACACAATGTTCTCAATTGGTTTTTAATTTTTAACAACTCATTTTTGGGGTAACGAGGTGAAATTTTCCTTCCGAAGTTTGATGATTATCGAGTGGTTGGTCAATTCTTGAATTTTCCTCTTAATTAAGGTGGATGGGATCCATTGAGGAAGTGTCATCTTCACTTGTCTTTAATTATGTTTGTCATTAGATTGTTTGAGTTCTGGGTGTTTGTCAAAGGAGTAATATTTATTTGAATGATTGTTTCTTCTTCTTGTCTTCTTCCAATGGGTCTAGGAATTTTAGTATCCTTGTACAAAAAATTACATAGGATGCTCACCTAATGTAGTGTTCTTGATTTTTTGTCTTTCGTAAGAAAAATTTTACAAAAATATTATTTCTTTCATTTTAAGTTGAATTAAAGTATACCTCTTATAAGAATATTTTTGTAAGACATTTCTTATGAGGAATAAAATATTAAGACTATCTCGACAATTTTGAACATAACCCCTCATTGTAGGGGAGGTCCTTAGTTCGATGGTGGGTGTTACATCATACATGGTAGCTTTCTTTGGAGGGGTCTATTCCTAGAAGAAAAAAATGGAGGGCAACAGAGTATAAATGAAGGCCTTTTTTTTTTTTTTTTTTTGGAGATAAATGAAGTTGCTTTCTATGTAACCTAACACGTAGGAAATTTTAAATAAGAAAAATAATAATTTAAGGAGAATGTCAAATGATTTAACCAAATAAATACTACTATTTCGTTTCGACTTTTTTATTTTATCTTACATTTTTCATTAATCGCTTTAAAACAGAATTTATTTTTTATAATTCTTTAATTTTTTCATTTCGTATATTGAAAAGAATTATTAAATAGCATACCATTTTACCTATTTTGCCAAATCAAAACTCAAAACCAAATAACAAGTTAAAATAAGCAAGTAGTAAACTATATTACTCTCTCTGTTTTAAATTTATATGACTCTTTCTTTTAATTAGTCTAAAAAATTTAATATATTTTTATATTTAATAATAAATTTATTTTTAAAATATTTATTTGTTCTCAATAAAAATAAATCATAATTATATAAATATTTATAACTTATTTTAAATTTTAAATTGAATTTTTTTATTTTAAAAAAATTTATATCGTAGTAAAATGACATCATAAATTTAAATGGAAAAAGTATAACTTTAGAGAAATTACAATATATTTTCCTAAAGAAAATTGGTGGGGCACCTAACATGATTCTCTCTGGCCATGACAGGGACATTAGCATATTAACGGCAAAGTTTGATTGCCACCTGTCCTCAGAATTTCAAACTATATGGTATCATTTAATATTTAATTTTACTCTAAACTTTTCAATAAAACGTTAGATATTGTTAATTCCAATGGTAAATGATTCCCATTGGATAATGCCACATGCGGCAGGCAAATCGAGCCAGTCAATTCAACGCGTCAGAAGACTTTGGCTCTAAGGTAAGGGGCATGCACAATATTAAATGACCAAATTAGCCATATTGTTCAATTACAAAATACTCCTATAATGTTACAATGGAGGATTATATTTATAAAATAGGGGTGATAATTGGGCGGGTTGGGTAAATTTGAACGAGTTATAATAGCTCAAAACATTAAATAGGTCAAGATCCAACCCAATTCAAATTTGCTTGGATTAAAATGAGTTAGGTCAAAACGGGTTGAATAACGAGTTATACAGCGGGTCAAGATCCAACCTGATCCAATTTTTATACTCATTTTATTTATTTTATTTAATATTTTAGTACTTAATTAAATTATATATTTTTTTATTATGGTTATATAAAACATATCAAATTGAAAAAAATATTTTGAAAATATTTTAACAAAATATCTCTCGAATTAATTCGGGTTGATATCAATCTAATTTTAAATGGGTTGAAATGGGTTGGTTTGAGATGGATTGAATTAATAATTTTGCTGGGTTGGGTCGGGTTCAAACTTCAATGGGTCGGGTCGGGTCGGGTCGGGTTAGGCTTAATTTTGCCTAAAATTATATTAATTTCTTATTTATAAAGAATACTAGTTATAAAAATATTATGCAATGCACGGATCCAATAGTTATTTATAAAGTTATTTTTTAATTATAAATTAAACTTTATTAAATTATCTTATTAAGTGCAAAATAAATATTCAATAAATATTATTAATATTGCTTAATTTTAAGTTTAATGATTAAATGATTTTACATTTTTATTCTAAAATAAATGCATTATTATTTTATCCTAATTTTAGCATTTATATAATTTAAAATAATTGATTGGGGTGATATAGTAAAATCATAGTTGAAGCAGTTGAAAAAATTATTTATTAGAGCAATATCGTAAAATCATTACGCAGCTGCCTTAAATAGATTAAATTAAAAATCTCAAAAAAATTTTATGTCATTCAACTGTAAAAATTAGTTGTTATGGGTAATATTGTAAATCACTAACCAGCTATCTTAAAAAGATTAAATTAAAAATCTTCGAAATATTTTTATGGACCCGATATGATAAAGAGAAGAAGCAGACAACTGAAATAAGCATGTCGACAAAGAGCTGTCTGCTTGATCACTAACTGTCTCTTATTATATAATAAGAGAAATAATAGTATTTTAAGTCCAAAGGTGTAAATTATATTTCTCATGTCCGAATATATGTGGTAATTGAGAGTTAATTGGATTAATTTTTTTAAATTAGATCAATGCAATAATTTAAAATGAAATTTTACATGTTTAACATTTATACAAAAGCAATGTTTTTTATGTCAATATAATCAAATAATTGTTCAAAACTTAAAATTTGAATCTGAAGAAATAAAGTATATACACGGACAGCAGAGACATGATAAAAAGGCATTTGGGTGGTGATGGATTTACAAGATGAAGTAACACTTGAAAACTGCAGTTGAGCATTAAAAGACACTAAAGCGATATAGTTGCTTCGAATCTGAAGCGATACGGTTGATTGGTTGATCTCATTATTTTCACTTGATCAAAGTTGTCATATTGTGTGCACTCATTATCCTTGTTCATGCAACCCTGAAAGGAGGCACATTGGATGTGACCTTGACTGTAGTATGTTATTTGAAGAAAAACTCATACTGCTAAGTGATTATCATTTTTGACTATATAAATATTGTGACTCAAATTGGATTTAGAAATCTCTTATAGGGTTGTTTGAAAATTTATTGGTTTTATACCAGACAAAAAAAGCAACACATGATCTCTCAATCTTCAACAAAATGGTCACGACTCTTTGAGAGATACCTTGGCAGGTTGAGCGTGGATTATCAACATCTAATTAATGTGCGATATGACAGTCCAACAATGCTATAAATAGCAAAAATTTTGTTATTTCATTAACACTTGAATTATTATTATCATTAAAAGGACGTTCAAGATTACACTTGAAAGGGCAATGAAGTAAATATAAAAAAAAATTATATTTATTTAATTATAATCTAATTAGGGAAATGAATTGTAGTCCTATATAGATGCAAGAAAAGACCACCATAAACTTGATATAAGAATCTGATATGGGAATTGAATAACAGAAAAGGAAGGAAAATTTTTCTCTGTCTCTACATATTTAGTTTATAACATAATCATTATTTATGAACCTGATTAGAAAGGAAATAACTTGAAACAAATTATTTCTTCTTGTGAAAGAAAAAATACCCCCAAAAGAAAAGGGTATTATTGTCCTAGTATTTTTATTTTAAAGAAACAAATGATTAGGGAAAGGAAAAAAAATTTAGCAATGATTTGTATAGCCGGTAGAAGGGGGGTTGAAGACAAGAGAAACGGCTTCCTTCCTTGTAATCTTCTTTACAACTGCCTCCCCCATACAAAATACTTCCTTTCTGGGCCTATATTTTTGTCTCCTAATTTCATTCTTCCACAAATTCCTCTCTATTTCTTTTTAACTATTATTCTGCTTCAACCAATTTTTTCAGGGTCACAAAAAAATCTCTTGATCTGTCCACTTATTCCAGTGTCCAAAATATACGGTTTGCATTACAAGTGAAATTTTGTGGGTTGATCTGTATTGGAAGGGTTGACACAACCATAGAAATATATAGTTAGAGAGGGAGAAAGATGTGGGGTGTCACTAGATTTTTGGAAAAAGTTTATATTTTTGTACAAGGGGGATCTGGTTACTGTTCAAAGAAGAAGGATGATATTTGTAATGTGGTAATCTTTGTTTTCTCTTACAAAATTTGAGGCATAATTGTCTGTATTGGATTTCCTTCTTTTTGATACAAAAAGAATGTTGGAAAGGGAAATTTTTAGGTTAATTTTCTGTTTCATATATATACTAGTTCTTCTATCTCGTATTATAACAAGAAAAACAAACTGATTTTTGATTTGTTCAAGGTTCTGTATTCCTGTTTACTTTCCTATTTTGCTTTCTTGTTTTTAAGGATTTATATGAAATTAATAGTAAAGGACAAGGAAATTGTGAGGGTGAAGGGGGCTTTCTGGATTGTTCCTTTCCACAGTTGTGTGTTAAGTGAAAAGTGCCCTTGCACCAAGTAATTTTCTACTTTTGCTTGAAGCTTAATTTAATTCTACGCATATGTCTGGCATTACTCATCTTGTGGGTAGGGACTGACGAACTGTAACGGATCCTCCAAAAGTAGTGCAATTTTGAAGTATCGGCAACATTTGTGAAGTGTCTGAGCAACATACCCATGTCCGGTGTTTACATCAAACCATATTATTTTACCATGATTAAGTCAACTATGTTAATTTGGGCATGGTCAACAGGATAGATGAGGTTTCATTCTCTTGTGTGGGACTTTTCTTGCTTCTGCTTAATGTGTGCTGTTCAAAATCAACAAGTTTATTTTGCTATTCAATAGGCTTTTAAAGCTTACATGTGTTAATTTTATCATATGTACATACTATCATGTGCTTTTTGTTATTAGTCGCTCTTTCTATTTCCGTTCCTTTCCTTTTGCCATATCTAGTTTATTTAGCTTATGGGTTTTTGAGTCAAGCGTTGCCACGAAACAACTCTCTACCTCTATGAGGTAGTGGTAAGGTCTGCGTACATTCTACCTTCCCAGATCCCACTTGTGGGATTCCACCAAGGTATGTTGATGTTGCTGGAATAGGTTTTTAAAGCTATGTGATGCAGGACGTGTCAAATTTTGTGTACCCTTGCTGAATATTATCCCCATTCCTTACTTTTCTCTAATTGAGATTTTGTTGACTGCTGCAGGCAGCTGGTCGAGCATTGAGCATGTCGAGACTAAAATGCATACTTCGCGGCTTGGACCTGAAAACATATATCTTTCTTTTTTTGCTTATTCCAACTTGTGTGTTTGGTATATATGTGCATGGACAGAAAATCACTTATTTTCTCCGACCTTTGTGGGAAAAGCCGCCAAAGCCTTTCCATGAATTGCCTCACTATTATCATGAGGACGTGTCAATGGAGAATCTCTGTAAACTTCATGGATGGGGTATACGGGAGTATCCTAGGCGTGTCTTTGACGCAGTGTTGTTCAGTAATGAGGTGGAAATGCTGACCATTCGGTGGAAAGAGCTGTACCATTATATAACAGAGTTTGTTTTACTTGAATCCAATTCAACATTCACTGGATTGCCAAAGCCTTCATACTTTGCTAATCACAGAGATAAGTTTGAATTCGTTGAATCAAGATTGACATATGGGCAAATCCCCGGGAGATTTAGGAAAGGAGAGAACCCTTTTGTTGAGGAAGCTTATCAGAGACTTGCATTGGATTATCTCCTCAAACAAGCTGGTATTCAGGATGATGATTTGCTGATAATGTCGGATGTTGATGAGATACCTAGCAGACATACCATAAATCTCTTGAGGTGGTGTGATGATATACCTCCTATTCTTCACCTCCGATTGAAGAACTATCTCTACTCTTTTGAGTTCCTTGTGGATAGCCATAGCTGGAGAGCTTCTGTTCATCGGTACCAATCTGGTAAGACTAGGTATGCACATTATCGACAGTCAGATGTCATCTTGGCTGATTCAGGATGGCACTGTAGCTTTTGTTTCCGCCACATCAGTGAGTTCATATTCAAGATGAAAGCCTATAGCCATTTTGACCGGGTTAGATTTTCTCATTTTCTGAACCCAAAGAGAGTGCAAAAGATAATTTGTGAAGGAGCTGATTTGTTTGATATGCTACCGGAGGAGTACACATTCAGGGAGATCATAGGCAAAATGGGACCTATTCCACGCTCCTACTCTTCCGTTCACCTTCCAGCTTATCTTTTGGAAAATGCAGACCGATATAAGTTTCTCTTGCCCGGTAATTGCATGAGAGATAGTGGCTGATCTGGGAGTGTTAAGTTCCAATTTCTTTGTCGAGGGTGCAGTTTCGCGTTGTTCCTTGTGAAGCAAATAGTGGATCCTTAACATGTCCAACAGTTACATCTCCAATAACCATTTGGAAATGTTTCGATGAATACTCAAGATTTGAGAATCCATGGGTTGTTTTGTATATACTTCTTAGAGATGGTTTTCCAGGATCAGGCACGGGGAGTTGTCTGTTGGAACTGTTATTAGTTGAAAGTTGTGCATAACTCTGTATTCTGTGTAGTGTATTGTTCCTGATTATGCTCCGGGATAACATTTTACAATTTTTGGGCGGCTTTTTCCTCACGATGAGAAATTTTTGAATAGGGACTAATTTATTCATATACACTAATATATATTCTTGTGTTGCATTTTCTCTCTGACCTTGTAATATTCATTTGCTAGTCTTGTTTCCCTATCTGCTCATTGCTTTGATTTGATTAAACTAGCTTTAACTTCTGGTGACTATGAAGTCGAGTACTTAACCAGGTATCCTCTTAACACAAAGCATGAGTTATATTCATTTAAAATCATTTGCATCTCTTCTGGAAACAGAGCGACTAACATGGCAACAGACTTCCCAAGCTGGGGCAAGTCAGACAGTTGCGATTGCACACCCTAAGCAATTGCATAGCAAATTCTACTGCTAAATGAGAGATTGATCCCAAGCAAATAATGTCACGCGAATATCACTTTATTGAATAGTTGTGCGTATTTATGGAGTATTTACTTTATGTACTCCTCTCTGAAACTTGTGTCTGAATATGTAACTAAGAAGTTGTTATTGGTAGGATAAATGATTTCTTAGAACAGTATATTGTCTCATGTATATTCAAAGGTTTAGGTCCATTGATTGGATGTGTCAATTTTATAACGCCTTAAGAATGAAAGGGTTGTTATAGTGTTTTGGGAAGCTGTCTTTGAAGCGAAAAAGATAAGTATGTGCTGTCAAGGCGGATGTAACAAATAATAATGGATTCAATTAAATTCAATGTGATAGTAGGTGGTAGAGGCTCGAGTGGTTTAAATTTGTGTTAGCTTATTAAAAGAGCAAGTAGGATTTCTTTCATTGTCATGATTTCAGTATGTAACCTTATACTTCATGATTATGAGTTGGACTTCTTCCATAAACAGTACCTGGAAATGGACTGTGAACGACTTCACCATCATGACTTACCTCATAAAATACAAGGAACTTAAGATTAGTCATTGTGGTGGTTGTCCTTGGGATCTATGACTCGAGTCCTCCATATGTGAATCTCATGTGGATTCACAATTTTAGCATATTTGTTACTATGGGAGATAGGATTTGTGGACCATAAAATCCATAGATTTGAGACACATAACCATTACCCACCACCCTAGTGTGAACCCCCCCCCCCCATTTTTTTTGGGCCACACACATCTCTAGCGCTTAAATTTGGCCTCAAATGTCATTTTGACACTCCAACTCAACTTTTTCCCGCTTTTAACCCTTCAACTCTATTTTTCATGTTTCATTTTGATATTTCTATCCAAGGAAGCAACAAAATGGGGGAGAGTATATTTCACATGCCAATATATGACATAAAAGACAATTAAAAATACATACACAACCTCTTTAACTTGACTTTATTTTTTATTTTGACTTTTTATCTTGCATTTGTTATATTTTCACCTTTCAACTTTATTTTTTATGTAGCATTTAAATACAATTACTAATTTTATAATTTTTTTATTTTTATATTTGCTCTTTATTTTTATTTTTTAATTTTAATATTGGCGTTTGTCCGTTAGTTTTCAAAAAAAAAAAAATCTTAAATAATTAGTAGACAACTCTTTTTTAAAAAATAATATTCTTTTAGAGTTTCTCTATATTTCTTTTTTAAAAAATAATCTAGGAAAGTAAGTCGGTTTTCTTTTTTAAATAATCAATTAAATTAAATAACATCATATATTTTATTTTTCTCATATTCAAGCTTTTGTAGATTTAACTCACAAAATTTTGTGGATACAAAAAACGTAAACTAGTATTTGAGTTAGGAAAAAAAATATCTTAAATTATTTAATTAGTTAAAAAGAAACCAACACACTTTCCTTGGTTATTTTTTTTTTTATAATTATAGAGAAACTCTAAAAAGATATTTTTTTAAAAACTGTTGTCTGCTAATTCTTTAAAAAAAATTTTGAAAACTAACGGACAAACGTCAATATTAAAATAAAAAAATAAAAAATAAAGAACAAATATAAAAATAAAAAAAATTATAAAATCAGCAATTATGTTTAAATGCTATACATAAAAATAAAGTTGAAAGGTTAAAATTGAACAAAGGCAAGATCAAATGTCAAAATAAAAGATAAGATCAAGTTAGAGGGTTGTGTACATATTTTTAATTGTCTTTTATACCATGTCTTGGCATGTGAAGTACACTCTCCCCCATTTTGTTGATTTCTTCGATAGAAGTATCAAAATGAAATATAAAAAATAGAGTTGAAGGATTAAAATGGAATAAACTTGAGTTGGAGTGCCAAAATGATATTTGAGGCCAAGTTTAAGGGGCTAGAGATGTGTTTGGCCCTTTTTATTTTTTTTTAGGCCCGTTTTATTGATTAATTAAAAAACATACTTAAGATGGTCCGACCCAAGGCAAGCCCAGACCCATCCGGATTGATACAAGAGACCCTAAATAATAGGGTGTTCTAGATTGTCCCTTTAGATTTCCTAAGTCTTGCCCAGTAAGTTTCCAAATGTTGTCGATTCCTCTTCCAAAGCTTGTTCATGTGGTCGTATTGATCCTTTTCGGATGCCTCTTGTTCTTGTGAGTTTCCTGTTCCTTGATCTGCTTTGCCTTCGCTTTTTTTTCCCCTCTGATGTTGCCTCTCTACCAGTGCACCTTGTGATAGTCCTCCATGGCATCCCCGTACCCGATATGAGTATCGAGTCTAGATCTCCTTTAAGCTGACCCTGTAAGTGTTCTTTCCTTTTGAGGTCAAACTTCAATGTCTCCATTTCTTCCTTGACCATTGAAATCTGATGCAGGGATTGGTGGTGTGAGCACCAAGCTGTCGGTGCTCTTGTGTTCATTGTTATCAGCACTAACCCAGTTGTCTGCGATTTGTAGGTATTTTGCCTCTCTTTTGAGATCAACCCATTTGTGTTTACTGACCATCTTGTCTTTTTGATTCAGAGATATTACCTTATCAGCAAATCGGTGAAGGTTGTTCAAGTCTTAACTATCTATCACATTTTGTGGATCTTAACACCCATTTTTGACAGATGCAAGATTCTTTGCACAACCTTTTGCTCCCACCTGCTATAATCCATGATTTTAGCTACGACCAATTAATATGTTTCCGGCCTCTCTCATATCTCATAAACCAACCCAGATAGGGGTTGATTAGAAAATTATGATAACTCATTGTTTCAGTGCTCATTTACTAGATTGCCTCTGTACATATATAACTCAGGCTCCGTAAATCCTGTTACTATTTTATGTGTTTGCATCCTGTTATGTTGATGAATACTGATCCTCCTTAGCATGTTGCAAAATTGTAGTCTTTGCTGTAATCCTTAAAAATGGGATCTAGCTTTTGTCTGCATTTAACAGTCTTCTTCTTGTGCTTGGTAGCTCTGAAAAGGATCTGAATTGTTGTGCTCCTGTAGTGATAGCTAGGTTTTCTAGGAAATCTGCCAGACTATTAGCTTCTATGTATGCATGTTGGATGTGAAAACAACAAACCTATTATTTTGTTGAATTGACTCCACTAGATCCACTATTATCCGGTTAATCTTCCATTCCTTCCTTAGCACCTTCTTTAGGACCAGCGAGTCTGTTTCTATATAGATATTCTCCATTCCTCTAGAAATACAATAAGTTAAACCTTTCAATATAGTTGTAGCTTCTGCAAAGGTGTTTATGCATACCCCTATTACAGCCGATTCTGCATATATGAAATCTCCATGGTGATCTCTAATGCAAAATCCATAAGAACTAAGCCTAGGATTGCCTTTGCTTGCCCCATTTGTATTGCACTTAAACCAACTAGTATATGGAGCCTTCCATTGTCCCTTCTGGCAATAGAATGCTGGCCTTTGTGTATGTAGCAACTCAAAACAATCCCTCCACAACATAGGCATATATGTCCATTGAGGGAAGTTTACTTTCATCAACATCTGTAGGGTCCTGCTACAATTCTGAATAAGTGTCTCTGACTAAGATGGCTTGCCATGTCTAATGCAATTCATGTGCTTCCATATTTTCCGCATGATGATGACAGGGACTGATCTGAGGATTTTCTTCTCTCTCAACCTCTCCACAAAATTCCACCATTGGTGTATTAAAGGGAACACCAGTTGACCCTCCACCTTGAAACCTGCACAATTAACAAAATACCCCCATAACTTAAAAGCTATGGGGGAGGTTACAACACCAGCACTTAGATACCATAGATATCCTCATATTCTTTTAAATATCAGTTGTAGGCACCCCTCAATACTCTTTGCAGAAAGAATGCAATTTTATAAGGGAGATGGTTCCCCCACACCATCCTACTCTAAGGTACATTAGATTTTTTTGTTTGAGCAAATAATATGCAGATCAGGCTATAAATTTTCCGCTGGAATTCACTGTCCACCAGGCTCTGTCATTTGTGTCACCTGTTTCTGGTTTCAATTCATCTCTCACTTACTCTACCACCTCAGCAAATAGATATTCCTCCGACTTTAATATTCTCCATGTATCATTGTTAATGAAATCACCCACTTCAACACCATCTTCCTGTGCATTTTCACCTTCAAAGATGCCCTTAATCTAGTCCTGTTATCATACCAAAAACTTGAATTTGTAGCCTTAATTTTCCACTATATATGACGCTCCAATTCATCTCTAGTTTGGACCATGCCTTTATATATATGAGATGCTCCCCGACAGCTAGCAAACAAAGGGTATAACTTTTTACAATACTTATTTCCCATATAGATACCCCATAGGGTTCCAATAAAAGTTCTAAAGTTCCACCATAGCTTTGCCATTACTGCTCTGTTGATGTCCATAAGAGATCTAAATCCTAGTCCTTCTTCCTCCACTGGATAGCATAATGCATCCCAAGATACCCAATGCTTCCTCCTATCCATACCAGTGCTGCACCAGAAGAACTTAGAACATATCTGATGCATCTTCTTGATCACTCCTTTGGGGGGACACATTGTTGATAGCAAGTAAATAGGCATAGATTATAGCACATGTTTAATGAGCACCATTTTGCCACCAAAAGTTAGGAATCTGTTCTGCTAGGCCAAGATCCTTCTAGATAATTTTCTGATGCTGTCTTCAAAATATGCATCCTTTTCCTACCATAGTAAACATAATAGCCAAATAAGTGATTGGGAATTCACCTTGCCTAATGCCAACTTCCTTAACCTCATAGTGATGATTAAATGAACATTGTCATGTAAATAGAACAAGCTCTTGGACTTATTGATAAGTTGTCTAGAGACATGTTCATAGCTCCTCAGTAGTGACATCATTTTGATGATAAATCTTTTATCTTCTAAGCAGAGTAGAATGGTATCATCTGCATATGACACGTGATTTATCTGAGGGCTCCATTTAGGTATCTCATATCCAATAAAATCACTATCATTATGCAGATTATTTAGACCCCTGGATAATACCTCCGCTGCAATGATGAACAAAGTTGGAGATAGAGGATTTCCTTGTTTCAAACCCCTTAATGACCTAAAGAGTCCATGTGTCTGACCATTAATTAGCACAGAGTACCAATTATTAGATAGCAATCTCCATACTATATCTATTAGCACCTCCGAGAACGCAAAACTCCTCAGTACCTTAGTCAAAAAAATCCAGGAGACCCTATCATAAGCCTTGACTATGTCAAACTTAACTACCACATTTGCATGCTTCTTTCTCTTATTGATGTCCCTGATTATTTATTGGGCTAACAACACATTTTCAATAATGCTTCTTCCTTTTACAAAACCAGCTTGATTGGGAGATATTATTTTTGGCAGCATAGTGAATATTCTTTCATGTAAGACCCTAGATATCACCTTATTCACAAAGCAACTAAAACATATTGGTCTGAAATCAGAAAAGT
>JAPFFP010000088.1:7568968-7581934 GCA_026153255.1 Solanum medicagineum
ATTGATAATTTATATTTACACTAATTTTATATTTTTATTGTGTATTATTAATATTATTGCATGCATTAGTATGATTAAAGACCTAATTGACTCTCAAAAACTTTTTTAACATCTTTTCCGTCATATTTGTGAATGGTATTTTTATGAATAAATTTTTTTAAAAAAATTATGCAACACGTGTTATATTTAATACACCAAACCAAACAATGTATAAGAATCATTTCATCATAATTAATACAAACATTGCTAATACAAATACATTCTATTCAGCATTATTCTTATACACATTATCAGATGGCTCCTTAATAATATTCTTTTTAGATTGTCTAAAAAGAAAATAAGGTCTTAAAATTGGACACAAAAAAGAGTATTAAACCATCTCTAATTCACACCAAGTTCTTTATTTGGTGCAAAATTTGGTGTTTTAGTGTTCCAACCCAATATCACATTTACATCAAATTTGGTGTAATTCTATTCATCAAACCTATTTTACTTTTTGAATATTTTAAATATATTCTATTATTCAGCACTTTTAAATAAACATTATATAAATTGTATGTTTTAGTTAAGCATTTCATTAATTTTATGTAATATTTTCATAATATTAATTTTAGATTAAAAAATAAATTTATTATAATAAATTATTTTGCTATAAATTTTTTAAAAATTAATTTATGTTGATTTTACTATAAATTTTAATTGAATATAATTACAATTAACCTTCACAAAAGTTAAGTATGCAAAAATATGAATTAATACAATGAACTTTAGAATTATAAAAAATAATAAACATTCAACAAGTTAGTAATTGACATACATAAAAATTGAAATATAAAATACATAATAATTTTTTAAAAAAAATAATAAAATATAATAATTTACAAAAATTACGACAATAACTTAATAAGATGTAATATTCCACTTTTCTTTGTATTATCAATTATTATATACAATATATAATATTTACCAATAATTTATATTATTTTAAAAATTATGATATAAATAATATTATATTAAACTACTATAAAAGGAAAGAATATTAAAATTATATATAGTGAAAGTCCTAAAAAGAACTTTGCTTTATGAAAAAATAATAATAATATACTAATAAAGAGAAAGGAAAAGATTCTTTTTTTGTTTTATGTAAAATTTGATGCAATAGATTGAAGTTGGTTTACATTAAAAATAGTGTTAACACCAAATTTAGCGTTTGGGTCGGAGATGCCCTTACAATAATAATTACTTGTTCCACCTCATTTTATTCAAGTATATTTGATTGGGCGAAAATTATATTCACCCCCTAACTATGTTTTTAAGATCAAACTCTTCTCTGAACTTTGAACAATAATCACACTCCCTCCTTTGTCTTAATTAAATAATTAAATGCTTATTATACTTTTTCATTGTCTTTTTCTTTTTTTTTTTTTACTTTTTAAAATTCATGATTTTTTTTTTAAAAAAATCATGAGATAAATTTTTCATAAAAGCATAAATATTAATTTTGGACAAAAAATGTGACAAATACTAATTAAGTAGATAAGCGAATAATGTTCTTTTATAATAAACTAAATTAGTCTAATAAGAAAATTAATTTTATTAGTAATAACTAGTGTTGATTTATACAAGTTATAATAGCAGAATAACCATACAAATATATTTTGATGCAGGAAATACAAAATACTTAATTAAATTTCATGTTGGGGCGGTCGACTACTAAAGCAATTCATTTTGTTCGTAGATTAATGGAGAAATATAGGGAAAGAAAGAAGGACCTTCATATGGTGTTCATTGATCTTGAGAAGGCCTATGACAAAGTTCTTAGGGATGTCCTATGGAGGTGCCTAGAGGTGAAAGGTGTTCTGATGACATATATGAGGGTGATAAAGGATATGTATGATGGAGCCAAAACTCGGGTAAGAACGATGAGAAGAGACTCGGAGTATTTTCCTGTTGAGATGAGACTTCATCGAGGATCTGCATTGAGCCCTTTTCTGTTTGCCTTGGTGATGGATGAGCTGACACGGTCCATTCAAGAGGAGGTTCCATGGTGTATGCTATTTGCAGATGACATAGTACTGATGATGAGACTCGGGCTAATGTTAATATAGATTGTAGGTCTAGAGACACGCTTTGTAGTCCAAAGGGTTCAAACTAAGCAGGACCAAAATAGAGTACTTGGAGTGCAAGTTCAGTGTAGTTGGGGATGAAGTAGACACTAATGTGAGACTTGCTACTCAACCTATTCCCAAGAGAGATAATTTTAAATATGTTAGGTCCTTCATCCAAAGTAGTGGTGATATCGATGATGACGTCACATATCGTATTGGTTCAGCATGGACAAAATGGAGGCTTGCCTCTGGAGTATTGTGTGATAAGAAGATACCACCTAAAATCAAAGGTAAGTTTTACTGGGTAGTGGTTAGACCGTCTTTGTTGTATGAGGTGGATGTTGGCCAATCAAAAACTCACATGTTTAGAAGATGCAAGTCGCAAAGATAAGGATGTTGAGATGGATATGTGGACATACCAAGAGTGATAAGATTAGGAATGATACCATTTGGGAGAAGCTAAAGGTGGCCCTTGTGGCTGACAAGATGAGAAAAGTGAGACTGCGATGGTTTAGACATGTGCAGAGAAGAAGTGTCGATGCTCGCATTAGGAGGTACAAGAGGTTGGATTTAGGAGTTATACGGAGGGGTAAAGGTAGACCGAAGAAGTATTGAGGGGAGATGATCAGACAAGATATGGTGAAACTTGATCTCACCTAGGATATGACCTTAGATAGGAAGGAGTGGAGGTCGCGAATATAGAGTAACAAGTCAACAGGGTAATTAGTAGGTTAGGTTGATATCTGGCTGTGGGGTATAGTAGGGTAGTAGGTTTAGTTGTACCTTTACATCTTGTGTGTTATTATCTGTCTTATGTATGTTAATCTATCGTATTTTGCATACCATCATGTGTTTTTAGCTATTAGTCGCTCTTTCTGTTCCCTTTCTTTCTTTCCCTATTTTTCATATCTAGTTTACTCTGCTTATGGGTTTTGAGATGAGGGTTCCCAGGAAACAGCCTCTCTACCTCTATGAGGTAGTGGTAAGGTCTTCGTACATTCTATCGTCCCCAGTCCCCATTTGTAGGATTCCACTAGATATGTTGTTGTGGTTGTAAGGTTAATTTTTAAAGATTGTATTTATTTAGATTTTAAATTACTTTAAATTATGATTTATGTAATACTATTGTTTATTATACGAACTAAACAAGTTTTGACTGGCATTGATGGAGTATTAGACAAGTTATAGTTTAAAATAATTTCAAATCTAAATAAATAAAATTTTTAAAAAATCAACCTTAATTTAATTAATTATTTTGTATTTCTTACATCAAAATGTATTTTTATAATAATATTCTTTTTTATTTTCACTTGTATAAATAATATCAAGAGCTTTGATTATTACTAATAAAATTAATTTTTTAATTATGCTAATTTACTTTATTATTAAAAAATCATCATTAATTGATATACTTAATTAGTGCTTCTCACTTTTTTCCTCCTAAAGATAATATTTATGCTTTTATAAAAATTTTGTTGCATGAATTAAAAAAAATGAAAATATCATGATTTTAAAAAGAAGTTAAAACATGATAATGAAAGGGTATAACAAACATTTTAAAGATTTAACTAGAATAAAGAGGGAGAGTTTGATTATTCTTCAAAATTGATAAGGGAATTTGATTTTAAAAACAATATTAGGGATTGAAAATGAGTTTCACCAATATTCGATTAAATATCAAACTCAAGCATTAAAAATTTCAAGCTAAATATACATTAAAAAAAAAATCAAACTTAGAATTTTATTAGTAGTAAAAACTTTCATCTTTTTGTCACTACCAAATGGTGATAAAGCACCTAACAAGTCACTACCCATCATGCAAACCTTCTAAGTTAAAACATACTCATAGTGTAGAGAAAGAGAAGACAAGATGATGCTAAAATTAATCATACATATAAAAGTTTAGAAGTTAATACAAAGTAGGTGAAACACATTCTGTCTTATCTGTTTGCGCTTAATGGAGGTCTGAAATTTAATTATTCAACTTCAGGTTACTAACTATGTTTGATTTTTATCTTTGAATCTTAATCATTATATTCATCCTATTAAATTCATTTGTTTCTTTTTTTAAAAAAAAATCACTTAATGGATATGAAAAGAAATGCATGAATCAAAATGTAGGAGAGTATTAACAACATACAAACGCTCTATTCTACAAAATAATCACGTCACAACTTCCTTTCACTCTCTCCCTCTCTCTCTCTCTCTCTCTCTCTCTCTCTCTCTCTCTACTAAACTTTTGCCTCTCTCTCCCTCTCGGTTCAATTAAATACCAATTTTTCTTTTGAATTGGTAAGTTTTTATAGTCTTACACGTATTTTGTTTAACATTTTTTAATATGAACAATTTTTTTGGAGTGTATTTAGTTTGTCAAGAACTCTTGTTGCCATAATTTTTTTTGGGCTATACATAACAGTAGTCAATATCATTCCAAATTGACTCACAATCACCATCGTTTGTCATTACTACCACCAGTTGTCATATGAAAATTTTAAATTATTTTATTGCTAGAATATCAGATCAATTTAGTATTTTATTTGAATTTCATATTTATTGTTAAATATAAACATATTTTATATTTTTTGGATGTTGAGAAAATAAACAGTATTATTAAGTATTTAGATCGTAATATTACAATTCAAACCACTAAATACTAATACACATCTTAATATTTAAATATACATTCAGATTGAAACTAGAACTGAAAAAACAAGTTGTAACTTGTTAAAAAAATTAAACTAAAATGAAAAATGGGAGCTAAAGTTGCTTTTATGATCTACTGGTGGCTCACTTCAATTTCACAAGGTTGGCTATTGACTGGAGTCATTGGAGAACAATCAAACCATTGCCTATTGTACATGCACACATACAGTAATCATGACTCTAAGAGACCCAATAAAATCATTGTATCACTCTCCCAATACTCTTTTGGTAGTGCACACTTACACCCTCATCAAATATAATACACGAATAAAGATGAAATACAAGTAAGAAAATCAAATTGAAATCATGAATATTTGTAATGAAGTAAGAGTGATATACAATGACTAAGCTGAGATGGTACCATAAGATATTGCCTAAGCTCAAACTCATCTACTGAGACAAAGTTGCGATAACTTTGCTTAACCTGATTATGGTTTCATGAGTACACTCAAGTTCAACCTACTATAGTACCTTGAGTTCTCCTACTGAAGCTCAAATCTTCAATGCACATTTAAACATACTCATCCCAAGGTGGATCGAGAATTTTAAATTTGTAGATTTTCACTAAATAATGAGATTGGATGGTTTCAGGAGCCAGTCTACGGCTCATGGATGAGACCACGGATCATTGAAAGGTCTCATGGACCTGAGTCTAGAAAATTGGAAAATTTTGAAGTTTTCAAAAATCATTGTACAAGCAACATGATAGGTCGTGAATGGAACCACGACTTGTGACCTGTGCTATGAAATGAACCTTAAAGTACTGGGAATTTTTCTAAGTATGGGAATCATCTATGGAGATGTCTACGTACCGTAAAGGATACTACAAATCGTGTATTATCTTCATGGTTCTCAAGTGCTATTTCCAGTTGCTAACTTTTGATAGCCAGTCATTCCTGACCCAAAGTACGATCTGTACTCTTGACTAGGGCCCGTATATGGGTGGTCGTAGACTGCTTCAACAGATTTTAAATAAAGGATTTTTTGGTCATTTCTAATTTATTTAACTCCTAAACTATGTCGTTTTGACCCTTCTAACTAACTTAACCGACTCAAACCCTATAAATCCTATTCTTAAATTCATGTTATCTCATTCACCCCCAAAATCCTCCCCGAAAGTTTAAAAATTTCTCTCTCTAAGGACTCTCTCCATTGAATCTGGGATTTGAAAGTTTGACCTAAGGATTTTCAGAATTTCCTCTTCAAGATTAAGGATTCTCACTTAATGTAATGACCTGGTTGGTCATTTTTGTCTTTATCTGTAAAAATTACCATTTTACCATTTCGTAAGTTGCTTCGGGCCTACTTTGAACTATTTGAATAGTTAGAACTGAAATCCCAAGTTTTGAAAGTTTAAAATATGAGTTTTGGTCTTTTTGAAAACTTAACTTGTTGAAAAAGTGAGTTTTTGTGTCATTCTGAGGTTCGGAGGTTGGATCGGGGATCTCATCGATTTCATTAGCTTCGAAATGTCAAAACTGAACTACAAGAAATTGCACAACTAAATTTGGAGTTAAAATGAGGTTTTTAGGCCCGAAGTTATGATTTTAGTCGTTTTCGAAATCAAAGTTTGACTTTAGTCAACATTTAGAGTTTGAAAGTTTAGATCAAAATTTCGATGGTTCCAATAGTTCCGAATGGTGAAACTAATACTAAAAATAATCTCATCATAATTTTTGGAGTTTCTGAGGGTAATTTTGATATTTTGATGTCTTAAACTAGTTTTATTGCCTTAAATCAGTAAATATGGCGAGAAGGACTTATATTTGATTTTTGATGATTCCGTTGAGTCCGAATTGCTATTTCTGATATGGATACATCTAAAGTTTGTGAAATTCTGAGTTTGGATGTGTTCAGGGTTCCATTCCGAGTTGGGAAATAGACTTAGGTTACTGATTTTGCTGATATCTGGTGCAGGGTTACCCTCTTCTCCGGTTCGCGGAGGTCTTGGAAGTTCTTACTCTGTGATCGTGGGGCATTTGCGGAGCACTTTACGTACCTGAACAGTTTTAGTTTGAGAAACATCATTTTTAATCCATTTTCAAACTTCTAAGATTTTTGCAGCAATTTTAAAGAAAAGTTTTCAATGATTTGTGTTGGGTAAGTGTTTCTGACCCTAAATTAAGCATTTTCCATGAGTTTTATCTTGATTCTAGCTTTGATTTCAATGAATTTAATCACTCGAAATCAGGGGGTTTTAGACTAAGTTTTCCAAACTCTAATCATTTATCTCTCATTCAATTTAAGCTTGATTGTAATGGAATTTTCATCCATGAACTTTATTTTTCGAGTAGAATATGATTCCAAAATCAACTTCCAGATATTTGACTTTTGAATTTCTACTTTACTTTTAAGCCTAAACTATGCCAATATAGGTATCAAAATGCTTCTCTTGATGAGTAGTAACTATTATTGATAGTGGTTGATCCCATTGGAGGCTCGATTTGAGGATTTGAGTTGATTAAAAGCTTGTCCAAGTGCGGTTTTGACATCGAGGTACATTTGGGTATCCTTTTTGGAACTGGATTTTAGATATTGATCTTGTCATGTGATTGAGCAATTGAGTTGTTGTGTTGAAATGTTGGTGGAAAGTACTCCTGGTTGAGCCGAATTGTGGTATAATATTGATCATATTGATGAATTGAGTTGAATTATGATGAATTGATGATGGTTCAAGATAGAATTTGTCTAAATGAGTCTGACGAGACCAGTTGGGACAAGTAAGGTCCGGTATTAATGATATACTTGTATTGTTGGGTCGAGATAGGATCGATATCATTGTTAAATTTGTATATTTGGGACGAGTCAAGTGTGGTGTCATGGTCATTCTTGCATATGGGACGAGTTAGGTCCATAATATTGATATTCTTGCTTACTTGGGACGAGTTAGGTCCGATATAATTGGTTTTCTCGATTATTGATATAATTATGATGATCTAAAATATGATGATGATATAGGTATTAGCTGTGACACTTGATATTATTCCTTGGGTTCATATGATTTATATGAGCTTCATGCCTTGGTATCTCTATTGTGGTGCTATTTACATGTTTACATGCATCATAAAGTTGCACTATTAATTTATGTCTATTATATGTGACTTGTGACATCCTTTGACCTGAGTAGGAGGCAAGGGCATGATGATTCACGTTGGAACCACCCCCTTGACCCAGGTGATTGATGTCGCCCAAGTTACACCTCCTTTTTAGAGGATAAAACAGTCGTTGTCAAGATATAAAACCTATCCAAGGTTAGGGTCGAACCCACAGGGAATACGTAGACTCAAGACATATAAGTAATTCAAGTAGTTAACCAACTCAATTCCCCGAAGGGGGGGGGATGTTTGCAATAATCAAATAAGAAAGTAAACTAAACTAACTATCACGAGAGACGATCAATAATAGAGAGCAACTAAGGTATTGTGTTCCCCATGATTCTCCAACTTTGTATCACCGGATAATCCAATTCTTGTCTAGCGTATCGCATGCAGGATGGTAATTTAAGTTCACCAAGCCTTTTGGTCAAAGGTGAGAGGTGAATTTTGCTATGCAACTTGGCCCATCTCCATAGTGTGCAATACTAACCATTACCTATAAGTCCCAGTACAACCTCCCCTTGGCCCAGTTCGGTTGATTAGACGAGAATACATCAATCGAATCCTGTTAATCAATCTCTTTTCCTATTCTTTACTACCTTGGTCCAGTCAGCAACACTAGGCAGGTTCTAATGTTGGCCACCATTCTCTTTTCCTATTCTTTACTAAGAGAATTGATTAATACATGCATATACCCATTCTAAGAATTATAAATTACCCTGGTTTACTTAGTTAGTTCTTCATAGTTCCCACAATCCTAGTTGTGGATTTAGCTACTCATGCTATGGGTAGATGAAGAAATTATGAATTGAGAAAACATAATTAAATACTTACCTAGTTGAACTGAAATCAAGCAAATCCAAGAAGAATGAGAATCACAAGATTGAAGATCAAATTTACCCACAAGTGTTTTCTCACAATCTTCTCTCTCAAGTATTGAGTTCTCCAAGTACAATCCTAAAAGTACTGAATAATGACTTCTCCAGTACAAGATACTAAAAGTACTATTTATAGTAATTATAATTAAGTCTTAAATAAAATAAAAAAATTGGTTGGTGAACTCCACGAAAGGTCTCTACGAGTCATAGTCGGGGTCTCGTAATCAGCTCCTGGGATCTTGAACTTCTCTTCTACTACTTCACTTTACGATTTGTAAATTGATCCACGACTCATACTACTTGTTCGTAGGCTTGAACTTTATTAATTGGTCCTTCACTGAAAATCTTCACGAAATCCATCCATACGACTCATAGAATGCTCTACGACTCGTATGTATGTCTCATTGAGCTGGTCTTCAGAATTCATCCTTTACTGGAATTTGTCATGAAACTTCCTCTATGACTCGTAGAATGCTCTATGATCCGTAGAGGGTCTCGTAAATCATCAAAAACCAGCAATTTTTTGCAATTTCGCCCCAAATCATGGCTAACCTCATCCTGCAAATCTTAACAGAAAAACACATAAAACCTACAAATATCGCATTGAGAACATACAAAATCCTAAGTTTTAAGCATACAATATGCTGTATTTTGGCAGCAAATCAACACCATCAACTTAAAATTATTGCTTCCCTCAAGCAACGACTCAATCAATATAGACAATATAGTAACATGCAGAACTCAACTCAATGACATATATCATATACATCTCAAACTCAGATACCCACACCAACTTTTTAAAATAAGATCAGAAAGCTATTAGTAAACCAATGCAAAATGGTGCACATGACAACACAACTATGACAAGCAAGGGCTATCAGTAGTCCACCATCACTGAACAAGTCAAATGTTAACAATGCAATGCAAGTGCCCTCATAGAAAAAAGTCCCACTTTTGACACTTAGTGATGATTTCATGTTTAACCTTGGGACTGTGCAAAAACAGTCACTCTCACAAAAGATATTCATGCATAATGACTAATACCATAGGCTTGCCCCTGTACTCATGACTCAGACCTTCAACTAAGTAGACTAGGATCACTTTAGGACTTTCTAGGCTTATAACGTAGACTCAAGGGCTTTGGTATGATATTTTAGGAAAATAGTGACTAATGACCCTCTTTGAAACTGCATTTTCTACACTCTTGCCCCACCAACTTTGTCATTTTTACCTTATTCTCCATTTTTCCTTATTCAAGCCTTTTCGAGTGCTTTCTTCTCATTTTCGACTTTTTGCCTTATTTTTATGCTTCTTTTTGCTTTTTAACTCACTCTAAGTCATCTTTTATTTTTCTTGCACCCAGTACATGATTTTTCTTCTTTTTCTCTTCATTTCTAACCCTCCCCCTTATTTTTGTGCTTTTATCCTTACACCAGCCACCTTCAACTTAGGCTTTTAGCCTGTATTGAAGTACATAATATCTCTCCTCTGAACTAGGGCCACTTTTTGTAGCCACCCTCGACATAGGATTTTTTGCCTCAATCAAAGTTCATAATACTCAAGGAAAGACCAGCGCCAATTTCAGGATTTTTCACTAGACAAGCCTAGGCTAATTAGGTGTTTTGAATGAATTGGTACATGTAAGGCTCAAATATTTGGAACAAGGGATAAATCATCATTTTGGTTGGTTATTTTTAGGCTAAAGTGGGCTATTTAAAGAACAAAGGCCTAAGATCCTTCCCCAAACCATTTAATCTACGATTTAACTTAGAGTAACATGACAAGTTCTGAAATTAGCACAAAAGACATAAATCTAGCAAAATAAGCTCACGCTCACATAGCATTGCATATATTATCAACAAAAGACTAATATATCATGCTTTCTATCTCAATTTACCCTCACTTATTAAAACAGATATTGTCAAACACCTAGACATGCATGGTTGCCATCTAACTACTAATAAAATTTTTTTCATGGGTACAATTTTTCAAAACAAAACACAAAAACATGGTATATGCCACACATATTAGTACTATATGCTACACATATTATCTAAACATCCTAAACGTGCCAGTTCAATAGAAATTAAATATCCACGAGGAAAACAAACACAGGCAAGAAAATCTCGCGATAAAAAATTGGGGTAGTTATGGACCATAAGCTACTCAAACTTCACTGAGGCCCATAACTACCCACACCCCATCGAAAAAGATGTGCATTGTCCTCAATGCACAAAGTCAAGCAAAAAATAGAACATAAGAGGGTCAAAAACATACTTGGGCACCTAAGCGTCTGTCTGTGGCTAAGTCTGTCCACCCTCCACCTGCGGGGTAGTCTGCTCAGCAGTGGTACTCAGTCCGGAAGGGCCAATACCCCTCAATCAATTATACTCACGAGCTCACCGCATCTTTTCCTTATGCCTCAATCTCCTCGGGGCAAGCTCGAACTCCTCATCCTCAGAGAGCTTTGCACGTATATTTCTCTCCTCCGGCTCCTCATCCGTGCTAGGTCTCTTCCCGAGGGAAGTTTCTATAGGCTTCTTAGAGGCAAATAAATCTAACATAGGCACTATAGAAGTTGCCTCTGGTAGTGTGACTGGTGCCGCTAGTGATGTAGTCAAGTCAGCCTTGAGCTGATGGATCTCTATTTGCATGGCTGACAAATCTGAAGACCGGGCCTCGGCCAATCTTTTCTGTACCTGCTCCCTCAAAGGCGTCTATGTGGGCATCCACGATAGAAATACGGTCCTAAATGATACCAATAGTGAATGCCTGACTCCGACCCTCTAAGTCTGCAATAGCCTACCAGACCCATGGCCTAATCTGCTGAAAACATTGAGCCAACTGGGCCTCAGCATGTGATAACCGCTGTGCCATGGCCTGTATAGAAGTGGCGGACATGGAGATCATGCCCGCGATAGTAGCATGTGAAGTGGTGGCCTTTGGTGCAGTAGCAGCAATAGTGGACCCCCTCTCCTTATCTTCACCATGTTGCGGGGGCAACTCCTCAATAGTAGCAGCAATGGTGGTGTCTATCTCAGAACCCTCAGGCAGTGGCGTCGGGGAAAATATCTCTGGCGTAGGAGGAGGTTGTGCTTGCCGGAGTGCCATCGGGTTCTCATCAGCCTTGATCAAGTTGGGCTCCAAAGTGTGTTAGGCCTCAACTAACCGGTGCAGCTGATGTAAAATCTCCACCCAAGACTCTAAACAAAGCATGTAGATAAAATAAGGGAAAGGGATGGAGGTGGCCCTCTTCAATGCAGCCTCATGTGTCTGCTCGGCTATGAGGCGGTTCCAATCAATGCCATAGCCAGCCAAGATGCTGACAACCAAAACCATATGCTCCAGCGTAAGAGTATTATTTGCAAGTGTCGGCCGAATGCGTGAATAAAAAATAGCCCACCAAAATTTGGTAGGGAAGTTGAGCGAAGCCTTGATGATAGGCTCTGTGTGGGTGGTGACCCAAGCAGGTTTCGGACCCTGCTTTGCAATATACCTGGCCACCCATCTTAGTATTGTGGCTTAGTGCTCAGGATTCTTCATGATCAATGGGTTTTGAGTCAACCTCACCCAATAATCAAACTCTACGGTGGATCTGGGGGCACGGTACTCGGGACCAAATAACGTGCGACAGATAGTCTCCTTTGATATGTCTACCTGCCGACCCCTCACTCGTGTATTTGTCTGCCTTGGGCTGAGTGAGTGGTTTCTTCCCCCTGGGAAGAGAAGGCTAGATGGTGGCTGCGTAGGATGCATAGATATCCCTTACCAACATCGAGGAGTACCATCTAAGCGGCTCTATCAACCACTAGAGCCTATACCTAGTCATCGTGTCCTGGAGACCAGGGACACGACTAAGTCTATCTGCAATAACTCTAGGCTCCTTATATATAGAACGAGCCAGCTTTCCCTATTCCTTTGGATGTATACCCTCCAAGTATATCACCTCCATGCCCTCGACACACCACCAGTTAGTAAAGCCATCTGGTGCTGATGGAGTCATCTGTGGCATGCTACTCGCACTCTCATCACTACCTGCCTCTTCAGATTGGGAGGGGCTAGCAACTGGAGCCTATGGCTGCCTGTCACGACCCGAAATTTGGCGTGATGGCACTTGTCTTATCCCGCCAAGACAAGTCAGCCTACAACTCAACTATAACATTAAAAGTGCGAAATTTTAAT
>JAPFFP010000088.1:7633361-7669742 GCA_026153255.1 Solanum medicagineum
CCCCAAAAGCTAGCTCAAAGAGAGGAGGATTGCCTAAGCCTTATAAGGAGTCCACCCATCTCATTAACCACCAATGTAAGATTTTTTGTCTCAACATATACACTGATAAAGAAACACGTATATTAATCCTTGACAACTATAAATTTTTAGAAAAAAATTTTAAAATTTTAAAATCTATCTTCAATTACTGAGTTTCAGTCAAATTTTTTGTTATTATCTTCTTGTACTTTAATTTATTTTTGTTTTTCTTGTTATTCTTCATTAATAAGATTTAATAAGGTGTTGTCTTAATCAAGTGTGAATATTTTAGATATATAACGAACTACTCAAATAGTCAAATTTGTGTTTTCTATAACTGATTATATCACCTTATCTTAGAAATTCTATAAGAAAAAAACATTTTTCTCATTATTCTTCATTAATTAAATTAATAAGGTATTGTTTTAAATATGACTATTTCAGATATATTATCAAGATATAGTTGGTGTTTTATGTTACTAATTGATATCATCTTATTGTAGACATACTAGCAGTTTTGTTGAACTAGGTTTTATAATTTTTGAAAGAATTTAAAAATTGATTCCGTCAATGTATCTTTTTATTTTTTTTTAAGAAAAAGAGAAATTCTTTGTATTTATTTTTCAAAAAACACTATTTATTCATCATTCACATTACTCGAGACATATCTAAAAATATTGATCGATAACACCTTATTAATGAATTTGATTGTTTTTAACATATCTCCCTACATATCTAAAATACTCATACTCAAGATAATATCTTATTATATCAGTTAAAAAAATAATGATAATAAAAATTTTGACTAAAAGCTGAATAACTAAATATTAATTTTAATCATTTATCATGCAGTTAAATAGATATCAAAAGCTATATTTTTAATTATTAAAACTAACTTGACAAACTCAAAATAACTATGCAAATCAAATACTAAAGATTGAATAATCATCTAAGCTTCTAACTCTAATTCTGGTGGATGTGGTAACAAGTGAAGGATGACTAAAGTCACAATATTACGATGATCATTATTACAAAGAGCACTTTATATTAATCCAACTTAACTTATTTTATTATTATTTTAAGCCTTAATGAGATTTTTTTTTCCATTCCCTTCATATGATTTGCAAATCACTTGTCACAAAATCATAATTATAGTAAAGAAGCATTTTGAGCAGGTCCAATATGGAGATTCAAGAAAATAAAAGTTAGTGGTCCAACAAAGTAGCAAGAACAATTGGGTGTTTAAAAACATCGTTTTCTTTTCAGAAATAAATTAAATGCTGAAGAATAAGCATCTAATGGGTGAAAGTAATCAATACCACATTTAGCAAATTTGACTAAGTTTAGTTACTGCTGGTCGTCCCTCCGATCCATCCATCTTTATTTGGCCCTATATTATTTTAGAATGTTTAACAATATTTGTCCAACTTATGAAATCGAGAGATGATTTTACATTTAGTTCCTAATTTATCCTTGTCATTAATTATAGTAATTTATATATTACATTTTTTAAGATAGTGTATTGATTATATTCAAATGGTGATTTGCTAACATTATCCCTATCATTTACTACTTCTTAACTCATGTGTTAAGTCAAATACGAGACAAATAAAAATGAATGGAGAGAGCAACATTTGTTGTGATAGTTAGGTTTGACTTTTGAGCAACGAGCCGGGCCGGTTACCATTCAAATTGCACCATTTTGGTGATTGCAACTCCTCTAAATTTGATTATATACTCTATTTTTTTTGACATATTCAAATTGTATAATTTTGTTTGTTCAATGAACTATCTAGGAATGGACATGTATAAGATACGTAACCATCATAAGGTTCACTAATTTAATTACAATAATCAGAACATATTAAAAAAAAGAAACAATTAAATGAAATTAATTGCATGGTTGTGGCCTAAAAGGGAGAAAAGTCAGAACATTTGCCTGGGCGGAGACTTTGACCTCATCACCAAAGCTAAATTCCTCCTCTCATTTAGCACACCGTTTCCTTAGTCTTTTTCGAGCTTGACTGTGAAGTGTGATTCTAGAAAATTAATTAAAAAATAATCTATATATTTTTTTTAACTTTAATTAGCGATAGCTGATTTGTGGAAAGTAAAGCTATAAAATAAAAGTACAGGACTTACGTAAATCATATTGTTGGTTCAGTCCACTGGTAAAAGTCAAATATATTGTTAATGTCTATTTATATAAGAGGCTTAATCAATAAAATTTAATATAAGTGTATCAATGATGATATATATTTGATAAATAAAGGTAAAGCAAAAGTTTAAAAAGGATACAAAGCCATATATTGATGTAAGTTTTGTTACTTATTATTTTTTATAGCAAGAATTTAGCATTTAGTAAGATTTTATTATCAAATTATATATTTACCAATTAACTATTAAATCATCTTGTATGACAATAAAATTCGCGTCTTAAAAATATTATTCAAGGAACGAAAAAATATTACTATAATCATAGTATTTTATTCAAGGAGTGAGTTCTAAAATCTCTATGAATCCTCTGATTCGTCTTTTCAAATATAAATTCAAGGCCTCTTTAGCTTTATCTTGAATCTTGAAAAACTTGATGGATTTGATCTTGACTTGTATTTGAATTCAAGGGCTTTTGAGCTTGATCTTGAATTCGGTGGTCTTGATCTTAATATATGAATTTGATGATCTCGAACTTGAATTTGATATGGATTTGTTCTTGAATTTGATCTTGACTTGTACTTGAATCCAAGGGCTTTCGAACTTGTTTTTGAACCTGGTGGTCTTGATCTTGATGGGTTCTTGAACTTGAATGTTTGATCTTGATTTCTTGAATTCTTGTTGCTTGTAGAGAAATCTGCGCATTTGATCCACGAGCTCTCTTTGGCTTCTTGTTAGAATTATGAAGACCCCTATACATAGTTGTAGAATAGAGGAGTCATGATGGGATCAGGTTTTCTCCTGGCTAATCAGATTTAAGTGACATGACATATTGAGCTTTAATGAAATGAGCTTGTCATTTTCACACATGACATGATCCTATTGACTTCTTTGTTTGACTTGACATGCTACATCATTTGACACGTGACATCAAGTGGGTGTGTAGGATGAGAGGATGTTGGGCCTAATAAAGTGGACCATCTTTTGTAGCTCAAATAATTGAATTTGGGCTTTTAATTAAATTCATATTTTATTGGACTTAATTAATTAATAATCTAATTATATTAATCCACAATATTCATTTTGGACTAATATATTTTTGAATTTAATATAATAGAATCATATTATAAAATTTATATTTTAATAAATTTTATATGATTACAAATGCCCCTACTTGAAGACTTGTCAAAATATTTTTGAAGACTAGGCTTGAACTATTAAACTTGGCTTCATTTGTGACTAGTGGGTCGAACATGCACTTATTTTTGTACCAAAATCAATAAAGGATACATAAAGTATATTACCATGATAAAAATAAACTGACCCAATTTTTTTTTTTTTTAATATGGCCTCTATTTGATGTAATCTTTAGTTGATATATTAAATGCGTCCTTTGTTCATTATATTATACTATAATCTAATAATAATATTATGGCCTCATTCTTAGTTAAACTTTGCATTTCAATAACCCATAATTTGCTGGGTACAAAGAAATGTGACAGTCTCCAATTCGGATATGGAGAGTACACGTCCGACCCCACCGCCTGCAGCTTGACTAGAGTAGGACTTTTACAAATCCTTTTGTAAATACTGATTAGTTCTGCTAATTGGTATCCTACTAGGAGTTAATCATGCATGCATTGCTCCCTATGAATAGGGATGATATTTTACTTTTTTAGCATTGATCTCCAAGTTGTTGAATCTGCTCAAAGATAAAGAGATCTTTGTCGCTAATATTTCCGAGCCTACGTGCAGGTAACTTCTTTCTCTTCTTCTTTATTATTTTTTTTTGTGTGTTCGGGTCGTGAATTTAAGCTCCATTGTATCACAAGAATATGGTCTTAAGGTGTGAAAGGATGCATCCGCATCCCCACCTTAAACAAGGTAATTTTATGATAATTCTTATCGCGCAAAGGAATAGATACACATTATCGCCTTAAGAATAAGGTAATTTTATGGTAATTCTTATCGCGCAAAGGAATGGATTTTCATTCCCGCCTCAAGAATAAGATAACTTTATGGTAATTCTTATCGCGCAAAGAAATGGATACTCATTCCCGCCTTAAGAATAAGGTAACTTTATGGTAATTCTTATCGCGCAAAGGAATGGATAGTCATTCTCGCCTTAAGAATGACAATTTGAAGAGATCTTTATGGTGAAAAGGAATGGATACACATTACCACTTTAAGAATGACAATTTGAAAACTTCAACTTGTAAACTTTGAGGATTTTCTTGAAGTTCGCGCACCTAGTGGCTTTGAAGAACCATGGTGGATTTAAACTTCAATTTGAAGACTTGAAGGATTGGAAAGCTTCAACTGACCCAAATACTTGAATAATTTGCAGATTTTGGAAGATTTAAAGACTTTAACATGCATACTTAGAAGATTTGAAGACTTCAACTTGCAGATTTGAAAACTTCAATTTGCAAACTTGATAGACTTCAACTTGAAGATTTACTTCAACTTGCATACTTAAAGAATTTGAGGACTCCAACTTGCATACTTGAAGAACCTGAAGACTTCACTTTGCGTACTTAAAAGATCTGAAGACTTCAATTTGCATATCTGGAGGACTTGAAGGCTTCAACTGGTGTACTTGAAGATTTGAAAACCTCAACTGGTGTACTTGGAGGTTTAAAGGCTTCAACTACCGTGCTTGAAGGATTTGAAGACTTCGTCTCGTATACTTGGAGGATTTGAAGACTTCAACTCGCGTACTTGGAGGATTTGAAGGCTTTAACTGGTGTACTTGAAGATTTGAAAAGCTCAACTGGTGTACTTGGAGGTGAAGGCTTCAACTCGCATACTTAGAGGATTTGAAGACTTTAACTTGTGTACTTCAAGGATTTGAAGTCTTCATCCCATGTACTTGGAGGATTTGAAGGCTTCAAATGTCATATTTTGAGAGATATGAAGGCTTCAAGTTGCAGACTTGGAGAATTTGCAGACTCCAACTTGCAAATTGGAGTATTTGAAGACTTCAAGTACACTGTTGAGGAAGCTCATATATCATAGGGGTTTGCCCCCTTTGAGTCACCGCCATTTGGTATAACTCCAAAGTTTGATGAAAGTTACTTAGAGCTTTAACTCTCATGTAAGAGATCAAGTGGGGACATGTAGTTTTTTGACATTCATGCAACTGAACATAGAATATAATTCCAAGCGCCTATGTACCTCAATGAAGATGATCAAGTCACAACGTAGTTTTGAAAAAGTGAGTGTTTTTGTTTATTTTTTTATTTTTTTTGTATGTCGTACACAGTTTATACTCTTGCGGGCCAAGAGTAACATGCAGTTTATGCTCGTACGTCAGAGAGTGTCATCTCACCTCAAGAGTAGTACCTCTTGAGGAATTTTGCATTTATGGGACTAACCCTTATGCCATCTGTATCGATAAGTTTGTAAGTGCCATTTGAATGCGCTTCTTGTACTACATATGGTCCATCCCACTTTGAGGTGAATTTATCCCTAGACTTATGTGAAGTGATAATGGGTCTTCTTATTATGAGGCCATGGTCTCTGACTTGAAAGCACCTTAGGCAAACCTTTTTGATAAAAGCACGAGATAGACGAGCTTGATAACATTCAAGATTTTGTTGAGCTTCGAGCCTCTTTTCAACTAGCGTTTCTAACTCAAAGAGACATAGTCAAGCATTCTCTTCTTTGGTAAGTCCCTCTTGAATAGCAAGTCTCAAGGAAGGTATTTGTCGCTCAAGTGGCATGACTCCTTCTACTCAAAAGCAAGTGAATATGGGTTGCTTGAGTCGGTGTGCGATGTGTTGTCCTATATGCCCACAGGGCTTCTTCCCTTGTTTTATGTCCTTCGTTTAGACTTGGAGACTACTTTCTTCAGAAGATTGCATAGAGTTTTATTGAACGCTTCAGCAAGACCATTGGCGGCAACATGATACATAGAGGATTTGAGCTACTTGAAGCCGAAAAGATCACAAATCTTATTCATCAATTTGTTATCAAATGGCCTACCATTGTCGGTTATTATGTATCGAGGAATACCAAATCGGTATATGATATTCACTCGAATAAAATATTCAACATTTTCCTTTTTCACTTCCTTGAGAGAGATAACTTTGGCCCATTTTGAGAAGTAATCTGTTGCAGCTAAGACATATAGGTGCCCACTAGAAGATTTTTGGAGCGGTCCAACAACATCCAATCCTCAAGCATCGAACGGTCAAGATTCAATAGTAGGGTGTAAAACTTCATACAGTTGATGTATGAAGTTTACATGGAATTGACAAGCTTTGCACCTTCGAGCATAGTCTAAACAATCTTTTACCATGGTTGGCCAGTAATACCATGTTCTCTTGATGTGAAAGTGGAGCTCTGGTCTGGATTGATGCGATCCACATACTCCCGAATGTGCTTCCTGCTGAGCTTGACTTGCTTCTTCCTCTCCCATACATCAAAGGACTACCCCTTCAAATGATCTTCTATATAGTGTGTCCTTATAGTAAAGGAAATGAGGTGCACGACAATGAATGTCAGTCCTCTTTCTGGCATCTTCTAGAAGTATCCCATGACATAAGTAGTCGATAATAGCTTGCCGCCAGTCCTCTTTATTGGCTTCGAAAGCTGCAACAACACGCTCAAGCTTGTTCTCCATATGTTCGTCTACACCCAACGGTGGTACTACCCATTTTTAACAGATAGTAACTTGCGTTTGATCAAGAAGAGCCAGAGTTGAAGCTAGAGCAACTAAGGCATCAACTATTTTATTTTCCTTTCTCGGCATATGTTAGAGGGTTACATCTCCGAGCCATCCTATTAACTTTTTGAGCATAACAGTGATATGGGTGCAGTTCAGGCTTTCTGACCTAATAAGTTCCCAAACACTGTTTAATCACTAATTGAGAGTCACTAAAGACTTGCAGTTGTAATTGTTTCATGTCGACAACCATTTCGAGACTAAGTATCAATGCTTGATATTCTGCGGCATTATTGGAGCAACATTGTTTCAATGTGCAAGAGAATGGTAGGAATCTCCTTATGAAGTGACAAACACCACTCCAACGCCAGCTACACCATGATGTATAGCCCCATCAAAGTACATTTTCCAAGGAGGTTGTATTTCGATGGTCATCACATCTTTATCAGGGAGTTCATTAGTTAGCTCCCAATCATCTGGTATCGGATGGTCTGCCAAGAAGTCTGCTTACGCTTGTCCCTTTACAACTTTTTAAGGGACGTACACGATCTCAAATTGTTGGAATTGGAGATACCACCTTGTCATTCGGTCGCTGAGGACTGGTTTCGACATGACAAATTTGATGGGGTTTGCTTTAGGTATGAGACGAACAACGTGAGCTTGAAAATAGTGGTTCATCTTTTGAATTGAGAAGACTATTACTAGAAACAACTTTTCGGTTGACGAATAAATTAGCTCATTTGGTGTCATCATTCTGCTTAAGTAGTAGAGAGAGTTTTCTTTGTCTTCACTATTCTCTTGAGCTAATAGGGCTCCACAGACCTTTCTTGTGCTGCAATGTAGAGTATCAATGGCTTTCCAGGTATAGTGGCTGCTAGAATTGGAGGCTTTGCCATATATGTTTTGATACTTTCAAAAGTTTCGCTACATATTTGGTCCCTCTTAAAAAGGAATACCCTTCTTCATAAGATGACTGAATGGTTGACATCTTCCAGCTAGATTTGAGATAAACCTCCTCAGGTAAGCTAACTTTCCTTGAAGGCTTTTTAACTCATGAATGTCTCGAGGCTGGGGCATCTTTAGGATGACATCAAATTTAGCTTAATCAATCTCGATCCCTCGATGTCGCACAATAAAGCCAAGAAATTTGCCAGAAGTAACCCTAAAGGCACATTTCAATGGGTTCATCCTTAGTTGATATCTTTAGAGTAATTCAAACACCATTCTTAAGTCTTTCAAATGGTTGCCTCTCTTTCTCGACTTCACCGCCAAGTCATCAACATAACATTCGATATTTTTGTGGAGTAAATCATCAAATATGTTCTGCATAGCCTTTGATATGTAGCACCAAAATCTTTTTAGATCAAAAGGCATCACTTTGTAGCAATAGGTACCTCTAGGGGTGCAAAATGCAGTGAGTTCTTCATCCTTTGGTGACATACGGATTTGGTTATAGCCAGAACAACTATCCATGAATGACATTGCCTCATAACCAGTTGTAGTATCAATCATTAGCTCTGGAATGGGCAGTGGGAATTCATCTTTTGGGCATGCATTGTTGAGATCTCTGATGTCAACACAAACTCGAATTTGGCCATTCTTCTTTCTCACGGGAACAATACTTGAAATCCACATGGGGTATTTAACTTCATGAATGAAGCCTGCCTCAATGAGTTTATTGATTTCATTTTCGATCAACAGGACCAACTCTGGCCTAAACGTCTTTAGGCCTGCTTCACAGGACGAACACCATTCTTGACTGCCAATTGGTGGACTGTTATTTTAGGTTTTAAGCCCAGACATGTAAGTGTTTTCTTCATCAGCTTCTATAAAGGCGCTCAAGTAAGTTGGCCTTAGGTTTTCATCAATGCAAGGTTAACTTTCTTTAAATGATCTATTGTGGCTTTCACTCCTTCTTCTAGTTCTGGTGGAGCATCTCCAACATCTTCTTCCTCTTGTGGATCACTCTCACTAACAAATATACGGTAAAACTAAGCTGCAATATGATACAAGGAGCCTATACTTTCTTCATCTTCCTCCTATTCTTTGGTGTAAACCACGGTGTGAGTCTTTGCCTTTAGTACCTCTTCACATGAAACCATGAGTTCCACTTTTCGCTTCATCCTAGAGGGAATTATGCTTTGGATATCCTTTTGGATAAGTGAAGCAAGTGTCATCACCCTTAGGTAGCTTTTTTGATGCTTCTTATTCTCTTTGTTCACTTGTCCCAGTCTCTCGAATACAAAAGTTCTCGTGGTGGGTTTTCCAAGTCGATCAAAGATAGAAGGCCTTTTGTTAGAAGACGCAGACTTATCTTCGATAGTGATGTAATTATTACTTGCTCTTCTTATGGAGATACGGACTGAAGGCGGTTGGCTATAACCCAAACCTTCACGCGCTTTCCTAGTGATATCATCTGATGGGAGTTTCCCTAATTTAGATGTCTTATAGGGTTGTATCTAGTCTTTGTAAGTAACTTGTAAGCATTTGGATCAAATACCTTTGTACGTTTTGTTGGGAGTGACATATCTTGAGGTGGATTTTGAGCCACAAACTCTCCCAGCAACTTTAAAGACAAGTTGATTGCATCAATGCATTTGATAGGAACAGTTATCCCTTCCAGTATATTTCCCTGAACATCAGATGATTGACCTGACTCTTTCTTTACCTTCGGAACATAGTGGGGTACAAAAGTTGGCTTCTTTTTCGAGGAGATGATCTTCCCTTTATCTGGATAGGACTCCAACTCCCCAATATTGGCCTTGACCTTTCCAACAACCACATAAGTTCTTTTGCTAGTAGACATATTGGACTTGGTAAATTTGACATCATCAAGTTTTTCTTCCTTCATAATGTGATTCTTCAGATAGAATTTTGCATCAGCAAAGTGTGACTCAGCTTCAGTGAAAGAATTATCATCAACAACTATTTTCCTTTCAATTCTATCTTGAAGATACTTGAAACATTGATAGTATGAGGATGAGACAACTTTATTCTCATGTACCCAAGGCCTACCAAGCAATATATCGTATGAAGTCTTTGCATCGATCACATGCATCTACGCACTAGATCGAAAATCACCAATATGGATTTCTAACTTGATGGAGCCTATAGACCTTTGCTCCCCTTGGTTGAATCCTTTTATTAAAGGATGACTTTCATTAAGTTCCTTAGTCATGCCCAGTTCTTTCAATGTATGAGTGGGCAGAATGTTAACTCCAGATCCTTTATCAATCAAGATTCTATTTATCCTCTTTTCTAGCACATGACCCACCATGTACAAAAGACGATTATGTAGCTTTTCACCGAATAGGAGATCATCCTCTGTAAATGTGATTTTTGTATCACATGTATGTACTTCTTAAGAAGAGGGTTCTATAGGCTTCTTAGAAGATAAGAGAGACACTTTAGATGAGGTTTCACCTATTACTTCTTCTTTATCTATGGGAGACATCTTTGATGAAGTTTCACCTACTGTCACTCCTTTGTCAGTGTTAAAACATGATACCTCATTGTTGTATTGAATAGTTCTAGTTGAAACCAACTCAGCAAGAACTCTCCAAAAGTCAGAGGGCACCGTGGCTCTTGGTAGTGATGCACCTCCACTTTTGCTTTCTTTGGACGTGTGGCTAGCTTTTGCTTCTTTGGTCTCCTCGCCATCCTTCCTCTTATCGATTGCTTAGATGACTCTCTTCGTGAACTTGTCTTCTACGTCTTCACCTAGTCACGAGGATCGACTCATCATTATCTCTATCAATTTAGATTTTATTTGGCTCTAATGACTTCTTCTCTTCAAGAGTCTATATCTGGATTTGGTCAAGCGAGCCAAAAGTGATAGAGATTTGGTTACAACTTGCTTTCTCATCATCAAGGACAATCTTCTCTTCCCTAGCCAATTCCATGACTTTGTCCTTGAAGATGAAACACTTTTCAAGAGGATGACCCAAAAGTCTATGATATTTGCAATAGTTTGGATCATCAGTTTTTCCAGCTTCATAGGGCCATTTCATCTCCGGTAACTTGATGAGCTTTAGTTCAACTAATTCATCAAATATTTGAGAAACATCAGAATCCAGAAAGGGATATTATTTTTCTTGCAACTCCTTTAAAGTCAACTTTCGATTTGGACGCCCTTGAAAAGTTGTCTTCACATTCTGCTTCCTGCTTTCCTTTGTAGTGAACTTCACAGGTGATGCATTGACATTCATGGATTCCTTGTTATCATTCTGGAACACAAATTTGCTCCATTTTTTTGGTTCCTGCTTGTCCTTTCTTTTGCGAGGATCATGGACATGCATCATCATATCTTTTCCTGCAGAAGTCATACTCAACTCCATGTCATGAGGGCGAGTAGTTAAATCTTCAAAGGATTTTGGCTTGATTTCTTGTAAGATGTAGAGAAGCCCCCAGTGCATTTCATGGATACACATTTCAATTGCAGAAGCTTCACTAAGTGTATTTTTGCAATTGAGACTCACATTCCTCCGTCGATTTATGAAGTCGATGACTGATTCATCTTTACTTTGACGAGTATTTGTGAGTTCTACCATGCTCACTGTGCGCCTTGTACTGTAGAAGAGATTGAGAAACTCATGCTCTGGTTGCTCCCAACTATCAATGGAATGAGGTTCAAGGTCAGTGGACCAATCAAAGGCATTCCCCTTTAAAGAGCGAACGAACTGCTTGACAAGATAGTCTCCATAGGCCCAGCATTATTACATGTTTCCACAAAGTGTGCCACATGCTGCTTCAAATTTCCCTTGCCCTCGAACTGTTGAAATTTGGGCGAATGATAACCGACAGGCATTTTAAGGCTATCAATCCTCGCAGTGTAAGGCTTGGCATACATATGGGAAGACTTGATGGAGACTTCATACTTGTCTTTAATGGTCCCTTCAATGAACTCTATTAATTGATCAAGTGGGATCATTCCTTCGGCAGAAACTGGTAGCTCCTTGAGAGTCGACGCTTGCTTTACAGGATTTTCAGTCTCTTGAATCTCAATACCCTTGCCAGGTGCATGGCTAGATTCCCCATCTAGTAGGACATCTACAATCGTTATTATTTTGTATAGGGAGGACCTCGCTCCCTTTGGCCTTGAAGATGCAAAGTCAGAAGTTGGTGTGGATGACACGCGTAGTGTTTGTTGTCCTAGCATATTGGCTTTTCTCCTTGTAACAACTCCAACACTTCCAAAAGTAACACCCAGGATTTCCTCTACTTCAGTGGAGAACTTGGAATCAGCAGCCTTAGAGGAAGTTGATTGGGAGATCTTTTTGGAAGCCATTTCAGTATTCTTTGATGCTTGAAAAATTGAGATGAAAGTTAGAGATTGTCCCATTGGGCATGCCAGAATTTATATGACAATAAAATTCGTGTCTTAGAAAATATTATTCAAGGAACTAAAAAATATTGCTATAATCGTAGTATCTTCTTCAAGGAGTGAGTTCTGCAATCTCTATGAATCCGCTGATTCTCCTTTCAAATATAAATTCAAGGACTCTTTAGCTTTATCTTGAATCTTGAAAAACTTGATGGATTTGATCTTAACTTGTATTTGAATTCAAGGGCTTTTGGGCTTGATCTTGAATTCGGTGGCCTTGATCTTGATATATGGATTTGATGATCTCGAACTTGAAGTTGATATGGATTTGTTCTTAAATTTGATCTTGACTTGTACTTGAGTCCAAGGGCTTTCGAGCTTGTTCTTGAATCTGGTGGTCTTGATCTTGATGCATTCTTGAACATGAATGCTTGATTTCTTGAATTTTTGTTGCTTGTAGAGAAATCTGCGCGTTTGATCCACGAACTCTCTCTGGCTTCTTATTAGAATTCTTGAAGTGAATTCTGAATTATAAAGACCCCTATATATAGTTGTAGAATGGAGGAGTCACTACGGAATCAGGTTTTCTCCCAGCCTAATCAGATTTAAGTGACATGACATATTGGACTTTAATGAACTGGGCTTGGCATTTTGACACATGGTATGATCCTATTGGCTTCTTTGTTTGAATTGGCATGACACATCATTTGACACGTGACATCAAGTGAGCCTCTAGGATGAGAGGATGTTGGGGCTAATAAAGTGGGTCGTCTTTTGCAGCCCAAATAATTAAATTTGGGTTTTTAATTAAATTCATATTTTATTGGACTTCATTAATTAAACCAATTATATTAATCCACAATATTCATTTTGGACTAATATATTTTTGAATTTAATATAATTTGAGTCATATTATAAAATTTATATTTTAATAAATTTTATATGATTACACACCTATTATTATAGCTACTTGTTTTTGAAAAAACTACATGGTATAACAAACAGTGATATGTATTTAGAGTGTTTAGCTATAGTTTAAAATACTTATCTTATATGGATATATTTTATATTAAATAACAAATTTTTAGTTATATATAAAATATATTAATTAATGGAGCGATAGATAAACAAACCTTCTTTTTTTTTTCTCTCTCTCTCTCTATTCTTCCTTTTATATTCTCTCTCTCATAACCCATAAATCAATGAGATTTCTCTCAATTTATTTGCAAATTATTACCAATTGCATATTAAGACTAGGAGGCAAAATTGAACACTTAAATTTGATTAAATTGAAACTTTTAAACCTCTTTGATCATTGACCAAGCTTATGTGGCAAATTAATTGTTAAGTTGGCACATTTGCGTGATTTCACGTACAAAAAGAGAATGAGATGTACTGCAAATTAAAAAATGATTATAAAAAATAAAATAGAATAAAAAGACAAACAAAATTAAAATTAATTTCACTTCCTTCTTCTTTTCACTCACTTCCCCCATTTCTATTTCTCTTTCTAAAACCATCATCCCCATTCTTGCTTGCACCCAACATCTTTATAAATTTCTCGTAGTAATAGTGGGCTTCTTGTTGTAACGAGTCAATCTAGAAGCTTCCGGAGCAGCTTATCAAAAATGTCATTGATGAAGCTATTCATGATTTCCATAGCCTTTTACCAAAAAAAAAAAATTCCATAACCTTGCTTGAAATTTCAATATCAGGATGCCTGAAGATGTAGATCTTGTAAGTCTCAACGCTCTTCTTGGCCTTCTTCTTCTTCTTGTCGTTGAAAGCGGCGCCCTTTGATAGCTTCTTCTCATTGGCTTGTTCTTCGCTTGACATTTTTTGGCGAGAAGGGTCTTCTTCTCCTCCGCCGACTTCTTTTCTGTTGGTTCTCTTCCTTTGGTGTCATTGGAATTGAAAATCGAAGTTGATAAAGAAATTATAAAAGGAATTTGTAAGCGGCTGTTCAAGGGTGTCCAAAGCCGTCGCTATGAAGCTGCAAATGTAACAATACAAAGCCTCTATTACTAGCAACAATGGTTTCGATCTGCTCGTGTTTCAGTAATTTTGACACCATTGTCCTTAAAAAAAATCAATACCAAATCAATATAAACTTCTTGAAGATCCGATATCCGGTGGACGATTTGATTTCTTGAATTTGGTCATTTGGGGTCACTAGAGAAACGAGAAACTGGAGAGAAGGAATTGTGAAGAGTGTAAAATATTGATTTTAGAGGTTTTAGTAGGGGTGTGCAAAAATCGAACCGACCGATAAATCAAACCGATAAAAACATTATTGGTTTATTGTTATTGAGTTATTAGGTTATCGAGTTTTTAATGGTTTTTGAAAAAAAAATTATTGGGTTATCGATTTGATATCGATTTTTACGATTGGGTTATTGAGTAAACTGATAACCCAATAAGATTATAAAAATTACTACATTACCTGTTATACCGAAAAATAGCTTTTGAAAAGAAATTCAAAGATCGATAAATCGGTTTAAACTTAATTAATTTAAGAAAACCAAATTTTTGAAATTCGAAGGAAGAACAGAGTTGCCACCTAATTTTAAGGATAATTAGGAAACATTTAAAAATTTAAAAAGACCTAACAGAAAAATCTTTTTAAAATTCAGAGAAAGGGTTCGGGTTCACATTACCACTTCAAGAAGGTTTTACGCACTTGAAATGACCGCTAAATGTGGTTATCCGACGATTAGGTAATTTGACTAACTTTAATTTGACTTGAAAAAGGTTGACTGATTTTGAAATTGATTAATTTTAAAAGACTTCGACCAAACCTGAAAAGATTTGACTAGACTTGAAAAGATTTAATTAGACTTGACTAAACTGAAAGCAATTGGCTAAACTTGAAAAATTGACTAAGTGTGAAAATTGAACTAAAATGATAAATCACATTTTTATTTTTTAATCTCTTTATTTTTATTATTATTATTTTTTAAATGAAGAATATACTTTTTTTCAAAATAAAAATGAAAATAACATGGATGGCTTTGATATGTTGGAGAATTTAATTAGATTGAAACGAATAGTAAATGCAATGTTAGCGTCCAAACAAATACCAATATATAACCAAAATAAAATAAAGAAAAGAATTGAAGTGATTTTGGGCCTTTGTCCCATTTAAATCTCTGTTGCAACTTTCGGGCCTTTTCCTTATAATATTGTATATACACGTATATTAGTGTATATAGTGCGATTCTTGCTTCCCGAGATTCGTATGACAGCTTCTTTCTTCTGGGGATTGGGCTGACTCGAAGAAGAGGGGGTTTGGGCCCCCATGGCCCAAGAAATGGAGAATGGGGGGAGTCCAAAACGAACCTGGATCACATTTCATGCAAAGAAAGGATGATAAAGAATTAGTAAGATATTCACGAATGCATCTGGGCAAATGTTAAGGAAGACATAAGCAAGTAAGGTTAAAATGAGGGGAAAACACCCAACAAGAATACATTATGCTTATCCTGGATATACATAAAACGGGGAGGGATCACTAGAAATGCAAAACAAGCCTAAAACAAGTGCTGCTAATGCACTACATTCCAGGGGATTCTATAAAGGGAACAGGGGTAGATAACCTGAAATAGGATTAAATCTGCAAACGGATGATATTTTTTAATGAGTCAAACATCATCAAACAGAGTAACACTTTAAGTATTGCAACATGCTTTTTGGGAAATAATATCATGTGCATACTATTTAACTCTTGGACAGCTAACAGTATAAAGGATAGGACAAGTATTGGAACATGCTTTCCTCATCTTCCAACAAAATTTAGCAGTGGATTTTGACCAAAGACAATCAGTTGTATCAAGAAGTCTAATCCCCATTTCAGCGGTCAAGAAAACAGACAGCAGCAGGAAGAATACTTAAGTTTTAAACTCTGATTTAAAACATGATCAAGAATAAGACTTTGAAAGAAAAGCAAAGGTATTATAGTGAACTAAATAATAGGCTGATGGTTTAACAACCATCACTGTAAACGAAACAGGAAAAGCTTCAGCATGGCACCACCATTCAACCCTTATTCGATAAAATAATAAGTATAACAGCTATCAATCAGACCAGAAAGGCCACAATGATGCGAGCCAGAAACAGAGAAATGATTGCAGGAAACAAGATCATTTGACAACCTTAAGTGACCAAAAATGCTTTAACCAAAACTCAACATACATCAGCAACTACACCTAAGCATAAAAAATGCTCTTAATCATTTTTAGCAGTTTCAACCTTAATGGAGACATGTATGTTATCACTTTTAACCCAAAGAAAAACAGATTTCAGGCAAGATTTTAATAGAAACCAAAGCATATGACTCGAAAGTATACCAGATTGGTTGTATTTACAAGAAAATGAATTAACAACACCTTAAGAAGACAAAACCATCACTAAGGATAAGCTGTAACAAGCTGAAATCTGAACGCTACAACAAATATTTGAAAGCAAAATCATTTCAACATTGATTTCGATTCTTAACAGCTTAGCCATGAACACAACAATGACAACAACATCCTCAAACAATACAGATACTAGTCTCGACAAGACTGAGAGTCAGAAACAGAACAGAGCATCAACCGACAAACAAGAACATCACACACTCTACAAACATTCTAACAGTTGCCAATAAACCAGATCAAGGAAAATTTCCGACGAAAGCATATTCAACTGGGAAGAATACGAGATTGGGATATTACCTTTGTCGGGGCAACGAAACTGAAATGACGAGCTTGACGAAGTCTGTCCACTACCCAAATTGGAGCTGTAGCAATTGATTGAAGCTCTTGAATTTTTAACAATAAAAGCGGCCTGAAATCGATTGAGTTTGCTAGGGTTCTTGATTGTCGACCGATTTCGACAATTGAAACTCTCTCGGATTTTTCAGGGGATTCTCGATGGTTGCTAACAGCCCCCCTTCAACAAATGAAGAAAAGGTTCAATTTATAAGGGATCGACTAGGGTTCGGATTTTGGGATATTCAATTTCAAAATTTGAATTTCAAATCTTAGAAATCATTTTGTCAAACTTTATCCGCTAATTACGGAATAAAGAATCTATAGAAGAGATCGCTGAGTGGAACATTGAGGAGAAAAGGAGAGTTGTCGGTTGTTGCGATGCTGGTTTCACATGAAAGGGGAAGGGGTCGTCTGGTAGGCTTGGTTGAATAAGAAGGGTGAGGGGAAAGTGGGAATGGGGTCACGACAAGGAAGAAGAAGGGGAAAGGGATCGGGTGAAGGAGAAGGAGAAAGGAAAGGGGGAGCGTGAGAAGAAGAAGGAATGAGGAAATTGGGGGCACGTGGCCCCCACGCACTGATATATAAAATCTTTTTTTTAAACAGATTTTTTTTAAAAAAAATGACTTAAAAATACATATTTTTTCAAGATAATTATTTCAAAAATTGTTCCAAATTCGATGACTGATTTATGTCGTGGAGGGTAAAAATTAGGTGTCAACAACTGTCCCTTTCTTTGGGTATGATCGATGAAAGAGATCGTGGATAAAGAAACTTTGACTAACTCAATTTTTATCCGAACACAAAGTTCTTGGTTCGGACTGTGAGAAACTATGGTCGGCCCTGGTTTTGGGTTTCCTGCATATCTGAGGTTGCATGAGAATTCAGGCCACTTGTAGTTCAAAATGCTTGATTTTACGCACGAATTTGAAAGAATTCAAAAGCTATTCCAATATCGAATTATGGAGAAATTGAAACGCTTGGGAATGAGATTTTGGGGTAAATGTTGGAATGCAGTCGAGTTTTCAAAGTTTAGCCCGCCTACATATCCTTGGACTTAGGAATCAGGCTACTTGTGGTTCGACCCTATCGGTTGAAGAGGAAGTTCCTTATTCGGAGATGACCTCTGGTTGAGGAGGAGTGACAAACAAATTGAATTGTGAAAAAGAGGCTTGCAACCTCTTAACCATAAATGTGGTGCACTTCACATTCATAATTAAGAACTTACTCGGACATAATTTCCAAAATTCTTGGTATATTGTCACTCGAATTGGAAAATTGCCTTCAGTGAGAGTTGAGATTGTCCGCAAGAGAAACTGAAAATAAACTAACTGACTCACAGAAATAGCCACATGCCTTCTAACAGGGGTGTAGTTAGATGGTGGTGGTAGTCGCTTCCCAGCTCGTGTCTGAAGGGTTTGACGCCCCCTTTCAGACTATGTCCCAGTTCGCTGTTAAGAAAAAGTTCCACGTTATGCTGCATCCTACTTGATAGCGTCTACACCTGTGGTTTACTTTGAGAGCTCATCCTTTCGGATGCTCTCGACATGACTAAACAAAATGTTAGTAAAAATATAACTTGAACTAGAGATGACATCTTTTACCATGTTCGATATTCGTTCTCCTCTTCGGCATGATAGATGTCGAATCAATATGAAACAACCATTGTATGGTCTTGTTGGCAACTCAAAAATAAAATAGCCTTATCGGCGATGATCATGCGATGGCTATATCGGTGGATGGAGATAAAATGGCCACGTTCTTTGGCATGATAGATAATGAATGTGCAACGACCCTACCGGCCGTTAGAAATAAGATAACCTGGTCGGCGATGAATATACAACGACCTTCTTAGCAGTTGGAAATAAAATAGCCTGATTGGCGATGAATATACAACAATCCTCTTGGCAGTTGGGAATAAAATAACCTGGTTCTGGCGAAGAATATGTGACGGCCTTCTCGGCAGTCGGAAGTAAAATAGCCCTATTGGCGATAAATATACAACGACCCTCTTGATAGTTGGAAATAAAATAACCTGATCCTGACAATGAATATGTGACGGCCTTCTCGGCAGTCATTGACGATGAATATACAACGATCCTCTTGGCAGTTGGAAATGAAATAACCTTTTCGGCAGTGAATATACTATGCCCCTCTTAGCAGTATAGAAATAAATTAGCCTTCTTGGCAGTGAATATACAATGGCCCTCTCGGCTGTATAGAAATAAAATAGACTTCTTAGCAGTGAATATACAACGGCCTTCTCGGCAACTAGAAATAGAATAGTGCTTCAGGCGCAAATAGGATGACGCTCTGGGTGCGACTAGAAAATATAACGGTGCTCTGGGCTCAACTGACAAATAGCATGGTGCTCTGGGCGCATTTGAATGCAATGGTTCCTGGAATAAATATGGTTCCTGGCAAATAAACTGGTTCCTGGAATAGACTGGAAAATAAACTGGTTCCTGGCATAAATTGAAAAATAAACCTGGTTCCTGGCATAAACTGGAAAGTAAATGGAACTCTGGGCGCAAGTGAATGGCACTCTGGGCGCGGCGCTCTAGGCGCAGATAGAATAAAATGGCTGTCTTGGTAATGATTATGCAATGGCCCTCTTGGCAATAATTATGCAATGACCCTCTTGGCAATGATTATACAATGGCCCTCTTGGTGATGAGTATGCAATGCAATGGGCCTTTTGGCAATGAATCTGCAATGCAATGGCCCTCTTGGCAATGATTATGCAATGGCCCTCTTGGCGATGAGTATGCAATGCAATGGCCCTCTTGGCAATGAGTATGTAATGCAATGGCCCTCTCGGCATAAACTGGAAAATAAACTGGCATCTGGCATAACTGGAAAATAAACTGGCATAACTGGAAAATAAACTGGCATCTGGCATAACTGGAAAATAAACTGGCATAACTGGAAAATAAACTGGCATTTGGCATAACTGGAAAATAAACTGGCATAACTGGAAAATAAACTGGCATCTGGCATAACTGAAAAATAAACTAGCATAGTTGAAAAATAAGCTGGCATCTGGCATAACTGGAGAATAAACTGGCATTTGGCATAACTGAAAAATAAACTGACATAACTGGAAAATAAACTGGCACAACTGAAAAATAAACTGGTTCTGGCGATAATGAATAGTAAAATGAACCTGGCTCTCTCCGTGACGCACGAGAGGTGATAAATTGCTGGGGATTTGAAGATGAAACCTTTTATGTCTCAGCTTTTCTCTGGTAGATAAGACCTATAAAAAATTCTCTGCAAGAATTTCCTGCATCCATAGAAAATTTCTTAGTTTAATAGTGAATTGGTCTGTGATGAATTACTGGCGACCTGAGCGAGACGAAATTATTTACGCCTCAGCTGTTCTTTTGTAGATAAAACCTACGAAAATATCGCAGCTGTCCTTTTGTAGATAAGATTTGCAAAATTTCCTGCAAAAGGATTCCCTGCATCCACAGAAAATTTTTAGTTTCAAAATAAATCGAACTGCGTTGATTCTTCGAGATTTGATTGAGACGGAATTATTCACGCCTCGGCTATTCTCCTGCAACAATTTCTCTGCATCCACAGAAAATTTCTTAGTTTTTAAAAAATGAATTGATCTGTGTTGATTCTTGGGTTGTCCGCTCCTCATCTTGTTATCGATGAATCACTTTGATCTCCTACCCCGTTCGGCTTTTAACCTTGATATGTCGCGATTGTCCTGAATTCCTGATCGGGATGAGGATCCTTACGACTGCTTTTGGACTTTTACGATTCTTAGCGAAATTTTGAGGATAACCTCAAAATTTCTGTCCCAGTGTAGATGTTGTCAGGGATTGACAACTAATCAGAAGCACTTTGAGAATTTTTGAGATCTTTCTCAAAAATTCTGTCCCAATTGAAATTTTACCATGCTTAATTCGTTGTAGAAGACCTCTTTGTTCAGAATTTTTGAGTTCTTCTCAAAAATTTTGTCCAGTTTCCTTTCTGGGAGTATGACCGAGCCGTTGTGGCGTCTACGTATCCCTTGAGTTAGGAATCAGGTCAAACGTAGTTCCCAAGTAAAAAGGACTAAAAAAAATAGAGGGATGATCGAGGCTGACATAAGCCGCCTATGTATCTCATTCTTGAGAATTCAGGTCAAACGTAGTTCATTACAAAGGGATATAATCAGATAATAAACATAGGAATGATTACAAGCAAATGATGCGATTACAGGAAAAGAAAGTTTCAAATCTCTGGACAAAGTGTCTCTTGGTAACGTATGAGCGTCAAATCTTGTCCTGGACTAATATCTGACACTATCTTCTTAGCTGTGCACCAATCTTCTTCTTAGTTGGTAATGTTCTCCCCATGATCAGGTAAAGGATTCTTGTTGACATTAGGAGCAACAGTCCGAAGAACAACCACATTACGGTCAATTAAGTCCTGGATTTTATGCTTCAGATTTAAACAATCTTCAGTATCGTGCCCGACACTATTAGAGTGGTAAGCACAAATCTGATCACCCTTGAAGAAACGAGAATTAGGGTCCATGGCTCTCGGAGGAATAAGCTGGATTAATCCTGCGGCTGACGACCTTTCAAATAATTTTGTTCGGCTTTCGGCGAGTGGAATGAACACCCTAGGAGGTTTATTTTGCTGGGGTGGGGGCGCTTGATGATAGTTGGGGTGGTTTTGATGGGGGTGCGTGGGGATCTGGACCCTTGGGTATGGCGGTGTTTGGTGACTTGACTGCGGGGTTTGGAAATTTGGGAATGGATAACTGGCAGAGGGATTCTGATAAGTTGGTTGTATATATGAGCAGCTTGGCAGTGAAGATTAGTGGTCTGGGATGGTATTTGGATACTGTGGGGAGTGACAATAGGGAGGAGGATTTTGGTAATTCATAGATGAAGGGTGATATCCTGGCTGAGCATGAATTTGAGGGGCGAACTTTCTGGTGTGGTTACTAAGGGTTCTCCTTTTGTTTTGTATGCCGGAGACAACCGCCACATCTTCTTTTCTTTTATTCAACATCCCGAAAGTTCCAACTGATGTCGATATACGGGTGATCTTGCCTGTTTTGAGCCCATCTTCGATGTTCTCCCTAATCTTCACTATGTCCACAAATTTTGCTCCTACGAGTAACATCATTCTTTCATAAAATTCTGGCTCCTGGAAGCGTACAAACACTTCGATAATCTCTTTTTCGGTCATGGGAGGACGCACTATGGTAGCGTTCTTTCTCCATCTATAGGCGTATTCTCTATAGCTCTCTGTCGATTTCTGTCTGATTTTCTCCAAGGAATAGTGGTCTGGCACTATTTCAACATTGTAAGCAAAGTTTTCAACAAAATCTTTGGCCATGGCACTCCAACTGACCCACCGATTTATTTCCTGGGAAGTGAACCATTTTAAGGCCTCCCCACTGAGACTTCGACTAAAAAGCCACATAAGCAATGCTTCGTTCTTCCCGACACCCATTAGTTGATCACAATACGCCCTCAAATGGGCTAGGGGATTCCCACTCCTATTGAAAGTATCGAACTTCGGTATTTTGAATCCTTCCGGCAGGTTCAAATCTGGGTGAATGCACAAATCTTCATAATCCAGGCCCGCAACATCAGGTGCAAAGTGAAATTGCTTCATAGCTTTGGAAATTTCTACCTTTATATTCAATAGGGCCATCTCCTCCTTGGCCTTCCATTCTTTTTCCTTCTCCTCATAGTGGTCAATATCAGAGTAAGTGGCGTGAGGGTTTTGTGGATTTGCAAGGATCGGGATATGGAAAGAGGTTTTAGGAGGAAGAATTTGTGTGATAGGTGGGTTGTATTGGTCCGGGGGTTAGCTTTCAGGATGGATTATCTGAGGGTGGGCAGCGTAGGCAATTTGAGAGGAGCTGCCGGCTTGGGTAATATTTGGGTTCTGGAGAGGGGGTGGCGCTTGGTGGAAAAGGTTAGAAGGCCTACGCTGGGAGAAGCTTGGACAGGGGTAATTAGTGGATTCGTCGAGATGGGGATAGGCTGACGAGGAGAAGAAAAATGAAGTGAAGGCGTCCTGTTGTCTGGAACGGGAACATTAGCAGTGATGGCCATATTTGCTAACTCCTGAGTCTTTTTCATTTCCTTTTTCATGTCAACCATTTGTTGCATCAGTTGTGTAATATGCTGTGTGATTAAGGGGTCCGTTACGGTAATGTTGGTCAGGCTCACATCATCATTGCGGTTTGTCATTTTTCTTTCTGTTGGTTTGTGGTCAGGGGAAGATTTTTATGTGCTCTGGATCTTGTGAAATAGGGATGAACATCTTTTGTCAACACAGATCAATTCTAAATTACCTGTAAGAAGAATTACTCAAAAGCAAACAAGTCATTTTCATCAAACTAGTAGGCAATAGAAGGTAACACATATATGTTACTAAGCACACAATTGTTGCTTTGTTCGAGAGTAAACTAGCCAACATATACACAAGATATGGTAAATGGGTAGGAATTTGCGTCAAGTCAGGTTTTCTTGTATTTGATAATGTAGATTGGAAAAATATGCTTCTGGAGAGATAGGCTTCTGGAGAGATAGGAAAAATACGCTTTTGGAAAGCTGGGGAAAGTACGTTTCTGGAAGCTCGGGGGAATAATGCTTCTGGAAAGCTGGGCGAAAATACGCTTATGGAAAGCTGGAGGAAAATACGCTTGTGGAAAGCTGGGAGAAAATACGCTTATGGAAAGTTGGAGGAAATATGTTTATGGAAAACTGGAGGAAACTATGCTTCTGGAAAGCTGGGAAAATACGCTTTTGGAAAACTGGGGAAAATAAGCTTCTGGAAAGATGGGAAAAATAAGCTTCTGGAAAGATGGGGGTTGGGCCTAAGAGGCTGCCTACGTATCTCACGAAGGAGAATCAGACCTTACGTAGTTCGGACCTTGAATATTGAAAGGAAAAATTCGCTTTTGTCAAATGAAATAGCAAACTTTTGGAATTTTGAGAGGGGATTGATCTTTGTTGAGAAACTTGAGACTCGAAGAGTATTTGGGACGAACTTTGTAGTGACTTGATCTATGTGCTTAGGGAATTCTAGAAACCTTCGAAAGGAGTGGGCTAGAAGACTTCAAACAAAGCAACATAACCACACCAACAGTTATAAAGCATATATCACATAAACAGATACTACGCGTCCTAAAAAGATATGTGACCCTTTTGTGCCAAGGGTAGGCCTAACGATTTGAAGGATATATATGCAATTAGACATTCCATTGCCCCAAAAATGTTTGTACAGTCTTGATAAGTAAATTCAATAGGGACACATAATGTGGGAAGGGGATACAAAAATAATCAGTCTCACGCAGGGGTATAGTCCTAAACTAAACCTTCGTGGGAGATTTCTTCTTGTTGGACTTCTCGACGTCTTTGAACGTCTTCGGATGTAATACCTGTAAACAACCTTCTTTTGATTAAAATGTGCTATTAAATGAACTCCCAATTCCCAGGGACAAAGGTTCATTAAACAACATATACATCCTTCAAACATAACACATAAACATGATCGTCCATTTGGGCCGAGGGCCACTTTGGACTCAAGGTGATCTTTCTAATAGGCCCAACACGCCAAACTTGCTGGGCCGTCTTAAGCCAATGCTTAGAAATAGGGATTTGGCTTCGCTCTATCCTAGGTATCTAAGAGTGGCTTTTGAATGGATCGGGTACCCAGGCGGACAACCTGAGCTGGAAATTCATGACAACCATTGCACGAATGCCGTAAATTGTCACTTATTCCGAAAGGGTTAAGTATTTGGAGATCCGGCTGCGAGCTCGCAAAACCATCCTTCCAAATACACAAGATAAAATATGAAATGCCATGAAATGCAAATGACAGTTTAATATCAAATTTAAACAAATACAGTAAATAAGACAATATAATCAAACAAATCAAATAATTAGTCAAACAACATAATCTAATGGTTAGAACCTAATTTAAACTGCCCAGCAGAGTCGCCATTTCTGTTATACCCGAAAATGACTTTTGAAAAGAAATTCAAAAATCGATAAATCAGTTTAAACTTAATTAATTTAAGAAAATCAAATTTTCGAAATTCGAAGGAAGAACAAAGTCGCCACCTAATTTTAAGGATAATTAGGAAACCATTTAAAATATTTAAAAAGACCTAACAGAAAAATCTTTTTACAAAGAAATGGTTCGAGTTCACATTACCACTTCAAGAAGGTTTTACGCACTTGAAATGGCCGCTAAATGTGGTTATCCGACGATTAGGTAATTTGACTAACTTTAATTTGATTTGAGAAAGGTTGACTGATTTTGAAATTGATTAATTTTAAAAGACTTCGACCAAACCTGAAAAGATTTGACTAGACTTGAAAAGATTTAATTAGACTTGACTAAACTGAAAGCAATTGGCTAAACTTGGAAAATTGACTAAGTTTGAAAATTGAACTAAAATGATAAAATAATATTTTTATTTTTTATCTCTTTATTTTTATTATTATTATTTTTTAAATGAAGAATGCACTTTTTTTTCAAAATAAAAATGAAAATAACATGGATGGCTTAGACATGTTGGGGAATTTAATTAGATTGAAACGAATAGTAAATGCAATATTAGCGTCCAAACAAATACCAATATATAAGCAAAATAAAATGAAGAAAAGAATTGAAGTGATTTTGGACCTTTGTCCCATTTAAATCCCTGTTGCAACTTTCGGGCCTTTTCCTTATAATGTTGTATATACACGTATATTGGTGTATGCAGTGCGATTCTTGCTTCTCGGGATTCGTATGAGCTTCTTTCTTCCGGGAATTGGGCTGACTCAAAGAAGAGGGGGTTTGGGCCCCCATGGCCCAAGGAATGCAGAATGGGGGGAGTCCAAAACGAACCTGGATCACACTTTATGCAAAGAAAGGATGATAAGAATTAGTAAGATATTCACGAATGCATCTGGGCAAATGTTAAGGAAGACATAAGAAAGTAAGGTTAAAATGAGGGGAAAACACCCAACAAGAATACATTATGCTTATCCTGGGTATACATAAAATAGGGAGGGATCACTAGAAATGCAAACCAAGCCTAAAACAAGTGATGCTAATGCACTACATTCCAGGGGATTCTATTAAGGGAACAGGGGTAGATAACCTGAAATAGGATTAAATCTGCAAACGGATGACCTTTTTTAATGAGTCAAACATCATCAAATAGAATAACACTTTAAGTATTACGATATGCTTTTTGGGAAATAATATCATGTGCACACTAGTTAACTTTGGGACAGCTAATAGTATACCGGATAGGCCAAGTATAGGAACATGCTTTCCTCATCTTCCAACAAAATTTAGCAGTGGATTTTGACCAAAAACAATCAGTTGTATCAAGAAGTCTAATCCCCATTTCAACGGTCAAGAAAAAAGACAGCAGCAGGAAGAATACTTAAGTTTTAAACTCTGATTTAAAACATGATCAAGAATAAGACTTTGAAAGAAAAGCAAAAGTATTATAGTGAACTAAATAACAGACTGATGGTTTAACAACCATCACTGTAAATGGAACAAGAAAAGCTTCAGCATGGCACCACCATTCAACCCTTATTAGATAAAATAATAAGTATAACAGCTATCAATCAGACCAGAAAGGCCAAAATGATACAAGCCAGAAACAGAGAAATGGTTGCAGGAAACAAGATCATTTGACAAGCTTACATGACCAAAAATGCTTTAACCAAAACTCAACATACATCAGCAACTACACCTCAGCATAAAAAATGCTCTTAATCATTTTTAGCAGTTTCAATCTTAATGGAGACATGTATGTTATAGCTTTTAACCCAAAGAAAAACATATTTCAGGCAATATTTTAACAGAAACCAAAGTAGATGACTCGAAAGTATACCACATGGGTTGTGTTTACAAGAAAATGAATTAACAGCACCTTAAGAAGACAAAACCATCACCAAGGATAAGCTGTAACAAGCTGAAATCTGAACGCTACAACAAATATTTGAAAGCAAAATCATTTCGACATTGATTTCAATTATTAAAAGCTTAGCCATGAACACAACAATGACAACAACATCCTCAAACAATACAGATACTAGTCTCGACAAGATTGAGAGTCAGAAACAGAACAGAGCATCAACCGACAAACAAGAACATCACACACTCTACGAACATTCTAACAGTTGCCAATAAACCAGATCAAGCAAAATTCCCGACGAAAGCATATTCAACTGGGAAGAACACGAGATTGGGATATTACCTTTGTCGGGGCAGCGAAATTGAGACGACGAGCTTGACGAAGTCTCTCCACCACCCCAATTGGAGTTGTAGCAATTGATTGAAGCTCTCGAATTTTTAACAATAAAAGCGGCCTAAAATTGATTGAGTTTGCTAGGGTTCTTGATTGTCGACCGATTTCGGCAATTGAAACTTGCTCAGATTTTTCAAGGGATTCTCGATGGTTGCTAACTGCCCCCCTTCAACAAATGAAGAAAAGGTTCAATTTATAAGGGATCGACTAGGGTTCGAATTTTGGTATTTTCAATTTCAAAATTTGAATTTCAAATCTTAGAAATCATTTTGTCAAACTTTATCCGCTAATTACGGAATAAAGAATCTATAGAAGAGATCATTGAGTGGAACGTTGAGGAGAAAAGGAGAGTTGTCAGTTGTTGCGGCGCTGGTTTCACGTGAAAGGGGAAGGGGTCGTCTGGTGGGCTTGGTTGAAGAAGAAGGGTGAGGGGAAAGTGGGAATGGGGTCGCGACGAGGAAGAAGAAGGGGAAAGGGATCGGGTGAAGGAGAAGGGGAAAGGAAAGAGGGAGCGTGAGAAGAAGAAGGAATGAGGAAATTGGGGGCGCGTGGCCCCCACGCACTGATATATAAAATCTTTTTTTTTTTTGAAACAGATTTTTTTTTAAAAAAAAAATGACTTAAAAATACATATTTTTTCAAGATAATTATTTCAAAAATTGTTCCAAATTCGATGACTGTTTTATGTCGTGGAGGGTAAAAATTGGGTGTCAACATTACCCCTTCACAAATATTAAATATTAGTAATTTAATAGTAATATGACACAATTACAGTACTTTACCTATTTTAATCTTTAGAGTAGTTACCCACTTTAGTATTTTAGTTTGTAATTAACTAATTATGGCTTTTGCAAGTTCGTAAACGTAGTCTTCATACTCCATTTACTTTTATTAATGCATATTCTCATGAAAAATTCATCCTTATCAGGTAAATTGAAAATCGAACCGTTAAGGACTTAAAACTGATAAATCGAAAATCGATATAAATTATTTTATTGATTTGTTATTGGTTTTGCATATTTAAAAATCAAAAAACGATAAACCAAACCGATAATGTGTAAAACCGAACCGAATCGAACTGAACCGACCGATGCACACCCATAGGTTTTAGTGAAAGATCCATAACCCATTTTCTTTTTAGATCTGTTAGTGGAAAGTCATTTTAGAAATTTTTATTTTTTTAAAAGAAGAAAATTTATTACTTTTTGCTATTTGTTTAACTTTTTAATTAATAGTTAAAAATAATTGCAAGGATATTATGACGGTCATTAATATATGTGAGGGGATATGATATGTCATTTATTCGAGAGAGAGTGAGGTATACACATGGTTGAAGGGGTTTAAAATTCTCATTTTAATTGAGTATAAGTGTTTAGTTGTCAAAGGACCAAGTAAAGAGGTTCAAAATACAATCGCATACAAGTAGAAGGGTCTATTAGACCGTTCCGCCTTTATTGTATATATATTGTAACGATAGTTGTGTTTATTTTATTCAATCAATATATGTATACACGTTGAGTGTTTTTTTTTCCAAACATACAACAGTTGAATAAATTTCAATAATCAGATCAAATTTTGCAACAGACAAATGCAAAAATGTGCTAATCGTACAATTTCCAGTATTGGTAGAACTAAGGGAGCAGTGTGAATCCCACACGATAAAGAAATTCACAGAGTATATCGGCTCTTAGCTGATCTCTCCCTTTTAGAATCATCACGAAAACTGCACAATATTCTTTCAGCATCAATGATCTCCTTCCACTTCCTACCAATGCCCATCTGAGGCAGTCTTAGTCCACAAGCCCGACTCCTACGCACACTGGCAACTACACCACATATATCTTCTGAGTCATCAAATTGCTCACCGACCAATGCCATCAGAGTTTCAAGCCACATATGCGCCTTTCTGCTGCTCGTAGCAGTCCATTTGGACTCAATCCCAGCTTTGAACAAATGAAAGTCCCCATTCACGGTCAACTTGCTGGGCCTGAATATCTGATCATATAAACTCCAGAATTCCTCAACAGTATCGAAAGTATAAGCTTTTCGAACAGAACTCGGCGCCTCGTTTCGGCTTAGACTGATTATCGAACCAGAAGGTCCACTTCCTCTCTAGCTTTGCCGCTGCTTCTCCGCCCTCTCTGCCGCCGCGACGGGCAGAACCTCTCTCGCCTCTACCGGTGCTTCGGTGGCCATTGTTTTACCGTCAAATCCTCTCCTTTTGTGTAGCTTTTTCACGACGGAGAGGCGTAAAGGAATTGGGAAGATATGTATACACGTTGAGCTTGTATAATAATTATATTTATTGTATGTTTATTTGCTTTACTTGTGCTCTATGTATTTTCTTAGTTTTTTCATTTGTTAAATATCTATATCAATTTCTAAATAGTTATTTTAATTCTGACGAAGAATGGTGGAGAAAATCGAATAATCGAGTAAATTGTATCTCAATTTTTTTATACTATTTTTAAATAGTAGTTTAATAATTGAAAATTTGCAACTTTAATGCACGTAATTTAAGGAATATGATGGAGCACTAGAATTGTTGTACAACAATATATATCAAAATAAAAAACTTATCTTTTATACAATGAATTTATCCACATAGCCACCTAAATTATAATCATGTATGATAATTAATATGATTATAACTATTGAATAACACTAACCCTTTTGCCCTCTCTTTTTTTTTATGGTTTTGCACGGTTGAAAAGGTTGAAAAATTATTCATTCCTACCACTTATTATAGAAAATTATTGCTAGTATTTAATATTCTCTGTCAATATAGGCAAGACACAGAGGGTTTTGATTATCAGCATTTGGAGGATTATAGTTATTACAAAGCATGTTAATGCAGCAAAGAAATTGGGGGGGGGGGGGGGGGTGTTTGGTTATTAGAATTTGGATGGTTGTAGTTATTTTTACATGTTAATAAAAGACAAGTTCAGTGTACTAAAGTTATCGTTATGCATAGGGTCCGTAGAAAAATAAAAATAAAGGACATTAATTAAAAAGGACCATTTTTTTATCTTATTTGATAAATATTTAATGACGTCATCAATTTTTATCCATGTTGAATCCTGTTTATTTAGCATTTTATATGGGATCAGACTATCATTAGAAAATACCCTAAAGCATAGACTCTAAAATTTCAAAATACCCTCTGCATATAAATAAATTTAATATTTTAAAATATTTTGACATAAAACATGTACGTCGAAGAAGTGATGTCTGATTATAACTTTTTATTTGATTTATCTAATTTCTAACATTATAGTAACAATCATTTTCACTCCTCAACTTGCTTTAAAAATCAAAGTCTCACCTTGACTATGAATGATAGATATTCTCTCGGGTTTCCACTTTCTTTTATGCAATGTCTATTTTTTCCTCGACGTTTTCAATCTTCCATCAATATAACATATTATATATAATATTTATTTTTTAACCGTAGTATATACAAATTTCTATTTAAGTTTATTAATATACTAGTAGAATAATCCTTTTATGAATTTATCACAAAATCTAATGTTATGTTTTATGATTATTATTTTACTACAACAGGTACTGAGTATATGCATGGTTTCAAGAAGTTGAAAAATAAAAGAGAAGAGGAAGAAAGAAAAGTTGATAATATAGGGGTAAATAGCAATTTTAAAAATTCAATTAAATAAAAAAAATCATATGACAAAATTTGATTTTAAATTTAAGTGTATAAATAATTTTGACATTTTCTAAAATTTAGGAATCCAATTAAATTTATATTGCAAGATTATATTGACGTGTGACGTGGGATGGGGTTTCATAGGTAGAATTGAGTTGCGACAATATAATAGGTTGGTCCATATGGCATGAGACTAAAGTCTAAACTTAGACCAAGAATGAGGTAGTTAGGTCATCCCATCACATATTTTTTTTCCAAATTTCTACAACTTTTAGGCCACATTCATTTTATTATTTATTTTTCACTTCAACAAAATCAACGTGTATGATGCATCGTAAGTGTATATACCAACCATTTGTTCTTTTTCCCGTTTATTAAATTTCGAATTGAATTGGTTTGGTTTTAATTTTAAAAAGTCAATTCGAGATCAAATTTGATGTTATAATTATATATATTGAAATTTTTTTAATACAGTAAAATTTTTATTTTGATATAATTTATAAATATTTTTTATATTTTTCCATAATTTTTATCTTTTAACATATTATTTCAAGTTTGACTTAATTTTGAATGGTCCAATAAAAGTTATAGTCCATAGATATAGTAACTCTAATAAAACTCAAATAAAAAATCAAATCAATACTAATACTAGCCAGAAAAAAGAAATCCAAATCTAAGAATGACAACAATGTTTAATGTTTGTTATCTAGTTTTATATTGATTTAGACAATTAAAATACATAACTTAATTTTAGTTTTTTTTGAATGTTTAGTGATGTAATTAATGCTCATTAGACTTATTTAAGCATAATTTATTACTTTGAAATTATGATCATTTTCATTATGATTTATTTATTTGTCATATTTGTTTTATGCGATTTGATTATTATTGTTTGTTGAATATATTAGTGTCATCACTCATATCATATTTTAGGTTATTTTTCTTAAGGAACACTCTAAATAGTTGTATTTTGGTAGGACTAAAGAAATATTTGAATCACAAGTTAATTATATATTTGTATGAATATTTTATCAGAAAAATTCGAAAATCTGAAAAAACTCAAAAGATCTGAGATTGAAAAATCCGAGTATTATTAGTTTACCTTGATTTATAGATTTCAAAATCTGGCCCAAATGGTTTGATCTGATATTTAAAAAACTCTAACCAACTTGGTCCATACACACCCATATAGAAAATAACTAGTGTAATTCACAAGTAAAGTACGAGGAGAGTAGAGTATATATACACACTTTGCCCCTAGATATTCGTACACATTGAAGGAAAAAAATACGTGATACTTAAATTATACTACTAGAAATATGATAACACTCAACTATCTACTTATTTTCTACCCTAATTCTGTACTTTCATATTTTCTATATAAGGTCACGTCTACAGACAACCTCTCACACCTCCTCATGTATGCATCCTTGCACCACCTCTTCATGTGCTTGCGCTGATTCAGTCTCACTTTCCTCGTCTTGTCAACCAGATGTCATGCTCACCCTATCCCCTGTAACTTCATTCTTTATCATCTCTCTCCTAAGTCCTAACATGCCCATATATTTATGAAGCATCCTCATCCCGATTGTTTTCATCCTCAAAATATGAATATTTTTGACTGGCCAACACTATTCTATTTAATAGTGCTGGTTTAGCCATCATTCCATAGAACTTACCTTTAAGGCTCGTTGACAAATTCTTATCATCTGGTTGCCCATACACGAGCCTTCATTTCATTCTTCCCTGCTCCAATATGATATGCAATATCATTAGTATGTGACATCATCATTAATTGCCCGTCTCCTTGAACAAAAGATATTTTAAGCAACAATATTAAGACCCACTTAACCATATAACACACAAAAATATGGAATGTATCAATTTAAAGAGTCTACAAAGCATAAGATTAATAAAGCTCACAGCTCTGAAGAAGCAAATTTGCAGCCATGGCAGAAACATGGGTAATTTTTGGTAAACTGTCCTCTATTTTAGCCTCCATGTGCACCAATTTCTGCTTCCACATCTAGAATGAGGAAATACCTAGGCAACTTATACAATCAAATCCCAGTATAACAATCATTGTCAAATGATATTGTTCTCTTATTTTTAAACCCAAATAGAAAAATAGTGTGTTTTGAAAGAAAATAAGAATATATTTATTACCCCAAAATAAAAGTGGAGACATTTTTTAATCAAAGTTCTAATAATAGGGATATATTTTACCAAAGTAATAACGTTAAGAACATTTTTTATCAAACTATTAACAAACAATATCTTTATTCAATTTCACATAGTTTTAGACCATATTTGACCCTTCTCCAGATTTGTTTTACCTTGAAACATTTTTCAATAATTCAATTATATGATACAATACTATATAACTCGTAAACCCATTATTATTCCTATACATAACTAAGCTAATCAAGCTACAAATTTCTGACAGTAAAAAAATGCAAGCATCTGGAAATGAAAGGGCATAATTACTACGATATTTCAACTGTTGGTGCATGAGGTAAAGTCAGAAGTATAGAAGCAAATACGACGAGTCTTTCTCAAATAATTTACGTAACACAATTCTGAAAAATAAATTAGAGAAACAGAATAAGCTGATAAAGAAGCTTTTGCCATTTAAAATTTATATGAAAGGCATTGATATATTTTTCACTCTGATATCCGACATTTCTGGAAAACATAGCTGCAGGGAAGGGATTTTGGGAACTAAGACTCTAAAGTGTGCTTGTGTGTTTACTCTTCGGCTACTTCCTGTCCGATAAAAGCCCCAGCAATGCAAACAGTTCAATCTGGAACATCTGTAGACGTACACTGATTTATACAATAGGCAGATTTTCTCCATGCAATAGGTTCATGGTTAATCACAATGTTTTTTAGCACCACAACAGATAAATGGAAATAACTACTATGCTAAAGTATATACAGAAGTCTTCTAGCATTGCAGTTTCTGTAGAAGGCTTGACCTGCAAGAGGAAGTGTTTGATGAAGCCAAAAGAATCAGGACATTCTCCTGCAGCATCCATCCTTTTGGTATTATTAGCTATACCTTCAATTGTTCAATCCCAGTAGGAGAGAAATTAGTCGTTTGGCAGATTTGTGTCACTAGATGAATCAGAAAAGCACATGTTCTTTTCAATTTTTCCATCTCAGCATCTGCAAAGGATTAATCAGGAATTTTGTCGTATTTTCTTGCCCTTTTAACAGCTACATAAATGACACTCAAATTCCCAATTTTTTTAGACCTCATGAGAAGGGCCATCGACGACGGAAGAAGCAGAAGAGGAGGGAAACCAGAGTTCTATACGGGTTCCTCCTGTTCCAATGGCAGCATCTGTTACTCTTGGTGAAATCACCCGCACTACACATCCGTAACTCTCCAGTATTTCTCGAGAAACAGTTAGTCCAGCCACAAAGTTCCATGTCATGTTGTCCTCTACCCTATCTTCAGAAAATAGGTCTACCCCAAAAGGTGCTAGGGAGTGCATCTGTGTCTATACAAAAGTAAAAGGAGACAATACTTCAATTCTATCACACACACAAAGCCAGTTGATAATTTAGCCATGAGCATACTCCTTTCTTATTATTAAGATCATATTTGCATTTAAGTGCCACATTTTATCATCTTAAATATCAGGCAGTGTCTCAGTGATCATGATATTAAATAGATTTCTTGACACATACCATATAGTGCATATCAAGGCCATCATCGTCAATTATAACAAGAGCACCACCTGCAGGTGCTCCAGCGGCAATGATTTCAACCTTCCCACCAGCTTGTGTACGCAATAAAGCCCCCTCGATCAAATTACCCAAAGCCTGGCGTAGAGCAGGCTCTTCGACGGGTACCTGTAAAGATCTTGGAACCTCAGAAAGTAAGACAGCTCTCCTCTGCTCGTGTGCTAAAGGCGCCACTGCGCCCACCAAATCCACCAGTACATCAGAAATGTTGCATGGTCTTTTAGGGGAAGGGATGAACAGGAAAATGACAAAAAAAAGAAGGAATAATTAGCAATCTCCAAGTGTTGTTCCACAAGCTAGCACAAAAACAAAAACTCCATCAATCATCATATGGCATCAGACTAGAAAAAAAAAAAAAGGACAATCTGCAGAATATTCCTGAGACTCATCAATCAATTCAAGAAGCGTCAATATAGGAACAATCTCCCTCCACTTTCTCATTCCAATAGTACTCTCTGCCGTCCCAATTGCCCAATTATTTAGTATGTATCATGCTGTCATATGCATAAACATTTTATGAAGCTGACATAATGCAATGTGTAGCTTTCCAGACCATAGATCTTTAAAGTAAAAATAGCTTGAAAGCCAATAGTTACCTGATTCCTTCCTGGCGTAAAGGTGCAAGAGCAAGAGGTGGCATTGGCATTTCTAGATCCTTGGATTTTGAAGAGAAAGATTCTAGCTTCTGAGACAAGTTATCGGATAACTGTGACCTCGCCGACTCCTGGTCAGGGTGAGTTGAATTAGGCATCCTTTTCAATGTTTCTTCACTATAGCGCATTATATTAGCCTGAAAAGGCATAAGCCAATATGTTCAATATTTTTTCTTTGTTATTTTCAAAATCACCAATAGGCAAGGCAGAAACAAAGACAAACAAAGATGATGAAGGGTAAATGAACCTTCAACAATAGTAGGAGTCTCGAGCTGTCAAAACAGGTTAGCAGCCCACCCACCCAGGCCTCACGGGCTAAGAAATTTGAAGGGCCAGCTTTTCATTTGAAAGGGCCAGGACGGGCCAGCTTTTCATTTGAAAGGGCCTTGAATGGCAAACTCAACCCAAACCTAGTAGGGCCGCATGTTGGGGCGCGCCAGCCCTTTTCTTTTATAATTTCTTTTTCTTTTCAACCTAAATTCAAACTTAAAATTCCGTCAATATATTAAGCTTTTTAACATGTTTAACAAAATTATATGAAAGAACATAATAATCACAATCATAATATGCATTATACATATGATTAGAGGTTCTCTCAATTACAATCTCATATCTGAAATATATAACATCAAGAAATAAGAATATTTTCAAATCAGATATGACAAAATTATCATGAATTTGACTCAACCTACGGCTAAAAAAAATAATCATCTTTTCTCACAAATAAATAAGTTGAGAAAATTTAAAAAGACAAACTTGTAAACTAAAGAACAATTACGCCTTACAACTTTAATTATTTTAATTTAAATTAAATAATATTTTGGGCCTATGGGCTGACCCCGGCCGAGCCTCATTCAAGCCTTAAAGGCCAAGGGCTTAGTTGGGCCGGGCTTATAAGCCCTAGTTCTAAATGGGTTTGAAAAATCATATCCCAACATACTCCAATAACAGGTGAAGTTGGGTGGGTCCCATGGGCGAAGCCCATTTTGACGGCTCAATGTAGGATGTTTATCTTTCGCAATTATTTAATGCTTCATTTGCTTACACTTAATGAAGGCCTTAATCTTAATCAATCAAATCTTAGATATTAAGTTTGTTCGTTTTCAAA
>JAPFFP010000088.1:7674697-7688183 GCA_026153255.1 Solanum medicagineum
CTTTCACTTTTTGATGTTTGGCCCTTCTTCAATAATATTTGTCCCTGCTATTGTTGAACTTACTCATGACCTTTTTTCTGCAGCCATGTAATCCTCTTCGATCCTCAATCTTATGATGAGATCTTCAGCAGTCATCTCCTTGCATTAATGTTTCAAGTAAATTTTGAAGTCCCCCCCAAAGAGGGGTAACATCTCAATTATAACAGCCACTTAAAAAGCAGCATTCACAACTAATCCTACATTAAAGATTATGTGAATATTAAGAACAATATAATATGTTCAAAACGGATGTTATGTAAAATTATACCTTTAGCAAGGAGGTCATGGACTATAACCTGCAACTCCTGAACTTGGGTAACAACTTTACTGCATACCATCTTGTAGTCAAGGAACTTTGCCATAATGGATTTTTTTTCCAATATTTTCTGTTTTTTACTTATTTTTCAAAGTTTCTTAAGAGTTTTTTTGAGGTCTTCATATTACTGTACACAGGTCATCTTGCAAGCCACTCAGAATGTAGTTCTTACATAAAAACTTTTATGAGTGTTTTCAAGCTTTAGTCACTAAGAATCGTTCTTCATCCGGAGTTCCTTCAAACACAATGGGAACGTTCTCACTATTGAACCTTGCAAACTAAAGATAGTTGAGTAGAAGAACATCTTTTGTTGCCACCTCTTGAAATCAACACCGAAAAACTCTGGAAGTTTTTCCGTTGGTAGAATTGTAGGGACAACACTTGAACAATTTGAAGTTGCAGTAGATATTGCTGCAACATTCATTATTTCACTAGGGACTTCATTTAGATTAGACATTTTTCTGTCATAACCAGACATAATATTTAGTATGTAGAATACAAACAATAAAGACTGCATCTTTATAAATCTCGTGTCTGGTCAATGATGAATTTGTATATTCTTCAAATCGTCAACCGAATGAACTTTCAATGATGAAGTTTATATGACTTCAAATCAGTTTCAAATTCAAGCAGAATAGAAGTGCAGAAGGCTTTAATCTCCAGAAACTAAGAATACAAAAAAATATAAATCCCTTAAGTTTTGTTGTCTTTCATATTTAAAACAATTGCCAAAAATAGTAAAAGATGAAAAGAAAAAAATATGCGGGTCCACAGAATTCACTGTGTCCTTAAAAAATTTAATCCCCTCATTGTATCCGAGGTTAAGGATTATTTGCTCCCAAGATAAAATGGATAAATGTTAGAGAAGTAGCGGTACCTCAAACTTCAATGACTTCGACGAACTCAAAAAGTAGTAATGAAATCACACAGAGACTCTACTTTGTTTGTAAAAATATATATGCAGAAGAAAGGAACTTCGATGATAAAAATTGAGAAGCGACCTCTCTATTTTTAGCCATCAATGCGCGTGAACTCATCTGTTCAGAACAGGCAGGGTATCTTTTGGGAAAATGTCTGCTAAAAAGGAACAAGTCCTTTTCAAATAATTCCACAAAATTAATTAGTTAATTTTGTTAACTATTTCTGTAAATTTAATTGATTAGTAAATAATTCATAAATTAATTTAATTAATAAATAATTCAATAAATTAATTAATTAGTAATATCAGAAAAGAAGAAATCTAGTGAGAATAGTGAATAAATTGTCTAAAAATTTTATCAATCAATCACATCATTTGCCAAAGCCACAGTCATAGTCGTAGCCGAGCAAGCGACAATGGCAACACGAGGGATACCCTCCACCTAACCCTTTAAGAGCTGAAAGAAGTACTCCATAACATATAAACAAAACTTTTCCTCTATTCTACCAATGAGGGAGAAATGACTCTTCATTTTCTCTTGATTTGGTTCCCTCACATTTTCCAATTCAGACCTCACTTAAACCCAACAAGCGCACCTTTAACAACACTGTTCTGGACCACTCCTTCACAAGGACTCTAGTTTGTCCATACTTTCAGAGTATTTCGAATGGGTTCAAGAAAACTGGTGAAAAATGAAAGAACAAACGATGAGTGCTCTAATTACAGAAGGAGGATAGAGATTCATGTTATCCAAAGTGGACCAGCTGATGGTGTCCACAAGAGGGGTTGTAGTCCTAGGAAAAGTATACTTCAACTTAAAATGTTTCAGAAGATGTCTTCACTACTAGGCTATCAATGGATCCACCACTACTACCTACTTGATGGCAACTCATCCAATTGGCCATTTGAGATGACTTTACTCAGTTGGGTCCAACAGCTAGTACTGATTTTTATATATCTGTTGCAGCGGAAGATATAAGCTGCCATGAATAGCATTGCTCAACATTATACTTCTTTTATCAACTTCTACCTAAAAGAAAAATAAACTATATTCTACTGAACACCAAGTGTAATTGGCAAAGAACAGGGGAAACAAAAGTACAAGCATTAATAGGCAAGCGCAGAAACTAAACTTAGACCTTATTGCGCTCAATTCAGGAAGTAGGAGATCTAATAAAAGGCATAATGAACTTAATAATAAGGGCTAACGCAGCACAGATTGCAGAGAATTATCTTTACTCCAACACAAGTAGTCAAAAGTAGAAAAGCAAGTAGAGTTTCGTATTGTAGGTAAGAATCACTTAAATTCATGATCCAAAGCAGTATAACCAGCAATAATAGACATAAACACAGAGCACCTTCTAATGAAACTAACTTGTAATATAGAAATGTTCTTTCGATCAAGCAAGAAAGTAAAACGTTTCTTACGGAAAGAAGAGAGTCGGGATGAACTATACGGCGAAACAGCTCCAATTGTTCATGGCAAAGTCTTTGAAAATCAACACTCGGTAGCACCAAACCTCTATTTCTGCCATCGTCCTTTTCAATCGTCTGAACAAACTCCACCGGCGACGTCGAAGCATTCCGTATCGCCGCAGCAACAGCTGACGCCGAAGTAACCATACCGTCGCCTTCTCCATCGTAATTTTCGTCGTCGGAGCACGTGCCACTCACGTGCCGGAGAGTAGTGGAGGAGGTAGCAGCGGCGTTGGTAAGAGTGAGTGGTGGTAGCCTAGGCGAAGAAGCGTGAAGAGTTGTAGGTGCTGCTGCTTTGTAGAAGGTAGCGGGGAAGAAGAGGAGGGTAGGGAGGTGGTGAGGGGGTGGAGTGGGATTGGATAATGGATTCTGCGGAGGAAATGCAGAGAGCAGCATTTTCTTTATGATCGGATTTCAATGCTAATGCTCTGCGTTTGGGAGGAAAACGGTCCAATCCCGTTGTTCAATTGGTCCACGAGGATCTAAGTACCGCGGGTCCAATTAACTATCATTTTGATTCTTTCGTTCCTCCTCCTTTTTTTTTTTTAAACTGTTAAAATGTCAAAAATGTCCCATAATTATTTATCTCATAAACTATTATTTGTTAATTTAAAAAACACACTTAATGGTGTGTAATATATTCTCTCATTTATTTAAAAAAAAGATCTTCTCACATCATGATATTTCATATGAATAAAATATTTTTTTATTTTAAAAAATTTTGTCACATGACAGTCTACATAGATAAAATATTTCACCTTCTCCAAATTAAACAAACTATTAATTAAAAATTAAAACATTGCTATCTCAAAAATAAAAAAATAAATATTTTTTTATCCCACTTTACTACCTCCTTCTCCTGTACCTCCTTCTCCCCCTCCCTCCCTCCAATTTTTGACAAATCAAATGCTGACCTCAGCTCTTATTTTTTTTTATTTTTTTTTTTTTTACATTTTTTTCATATTGTATTAGGTATATACAGGAAAGTATTTTTTTCAACTGATTATAAGTGAAATGAAAATTTATTGGTAATGGTGGTTCAAGTAGCTAAGTAGGTGTTTAATTAATTGTAAATTGGTTGCATATTGACAGTTTGTTAGGGGAGCTAGTTATAATGTCAGGTAAGATAGTTAAGAGTAGGTGGTTAATGAGCTATATAAATAGGTATTCTTTCTCTCTTCGTAATCAGTTAGTCAAATAATTGAAGATCAGAAAATTTTTAATTCTCTCTCTTTAAAATTCATTATGATACAGAGTTGTGAATCAACAATTTTTTATTTCAATCTGAGAAGGCAATCTTGCAAATCTCTATTTTTGTGAAATAGGGTTTTCAAAGCCTACAACGTCCACCACAACTGAAGCACAAGCAACTGCAACTACAGCTACAAAAATACTTGAAATAATTGAATCTAAGATAAATCATCCTCTTTATCTCTAGTCATTAGCTACTCCTAAATGCATTCTTGACACGACCCCAAACAGACAGTGAGTGACACCATCAACCCTCATGTGGGAGAACCAATACTCTAATGCAACTAATTGAACTAGCACAATTCAAATATTTAAAGTTAAGGAAGCCAGTTAAAATAAGCAAAGCCAATTGAGTTCTCATAAACTCAAACAGAAAACTTAACTCCGTAAAACACTATCCAAAAATAGAAAGTCGTTGTACCAAAATTTTAACTACCAATCTAACATAAGGGGATATAACCTGAAAAAATTAAAACAATTAATTAACAGAAGTCTGAGTCCAAAAATAAGTGGACTAAGATAGCAGAAGAATCCATGATAGCGCAAAAGATGTTGGCTCACCCTTGAACTCTTGAATCAACGATTACCTAGTTGAGGTTTGCCACAACTGCATGAAGATGCTCTATACTCAATAAAAAAAGAGCAAGTACAATATCAACACACATAAACAGTATATTGGTAGAATTACACGGCTATTCCAATAGGTGAAATATATAACAAGCAATTAGAACATAGTAGATCATACATATATAGAAAAACCACAATGTTCACGATTTGTACTTGATCGGTATACCATTCTTATTTATCAACTTCAATAAAATTTTAATAGTAGTCCTCTCAAAGGATCCACACTCAAATAACGTGACATCCGATCTAATAATGTGTTAGAACATGACACTCAATCCAATAATATGTTGAAACATGACACCTAATCTAATAACATATCGAAATATGACACCCATTCCAATAATATGTCAACAAGTGGCACGTGATCAACAAACACAAACACAATTACAACCACGATGAATAATTCAGAATTTGTCAAGTTCAAGTAAATGTGTTCATTGTATGTATTTGATCATAAGAAATTACCAATTAGCTTCATATTATTATTCCTTTTTTCACAACATCCAAGAAGTACCACTAAATAGTTAATAAGCATATATCACAGAAATGAAAATATTAAATCATCAACTACCACGAATTCAAGTTTTGAACTTTATAGAATCAGAACTTTCCCCTGTTCCAAAGTCTTAACTCATTCTTAATATATAAACAATCAAGGAAAACATTTAATCGACAATAATGACTTAATTTATCCAGATTATATCAAAATTCGAACCCTTGGACACTTTTATGATTATCTTTCCTAAGTAAGGCTTTTAACCATCATTAATTGCAGGTCTAAACCCTTCACCATAATAATTTCCTCTAGAATGTAAGATCTAGAAATCAAATTACAAGTTAGCAAAATGATTAACTTACCTTAACGATGAAACTGGGGGGAAAACTAAAGAGAAATAGTCTTAGGTCATTCTTGGTATTTATGGGAGAAATAAGAATAAACTTGAGACTTTTCAAACTTAAAAAATTCATGACTGTTCCGCCATGGTAGCCACTCATCCCGTTATGGCACCACGGTTATAACGAGAATAAGTTTGTTGTAGCGGGTTACACGGAGACATAAACATCATAACTCGTATCCCAACTCTCTTTTTACAAAGCGCTCCCAAACCATATCATTTCAAAATATATCATTTGCACTAAGATCAATTTCAAGAGTTCTATTCACCCAAATTCAATTTCGTAAAGTCGTACAAGCTTCTTATTGTTTTGACTATCAACTTGAATGATCAAACTTATAATTTAACCCTGAATCTATTATCAAATTTTTTTAGATCTCACATGACTCAAATTTCATCCAAAGTTGGCCTAGGTTCAAAATTTTCAACAACTTCTTAAAAGTTTTATGACCCAGTTTCCTTTCTCAATGACCTACCCATAATGATAGGGCCATGTTATTTCAATAGATATCACCCATCACTCATCCCCAAGTGATCAAATAGAAAAGCCTGAGCTAAGATAAGAATAGGATACTATTTGAATTGGCGAACAACTGAGGGTATTGTCTCAGATATCCTTCTCAGTTCCCAAGTCGCTTCCTTAACTGAATGATGCTTCCATTGGAACTTCACGAATATAATCTACTTGGTCCTCAACTTTTGTACATCTCGATCAAGAATTTTAACTAGCTCTTCCTCGTATTGAAGATTCTTGTCTAGCAACATTGAGTACTACTTGATGATGTAGTCTCTATCCCCATGGTACCTTTTCAACACATACACATGGAATATTGGATGGACACTGGACAAACTAGGTGGTAGAGCCAACATATAAGCCACTAGACCTACGCATTCAAGGATCTCAAATTGGCTAATATAGCTAGGACTGAGCTTTCCCTTCTTACTAGAAGTCATGATACCCTTCATAGGCGATACTTTCAATAGAACTTGATCAAAGGCCTGAAATGTCATGTTTCTAACCTTGAGGCCCGCATAGTGTTTCTGTTGACTTTGGTTGAGAGGAGCTTAACTTAGATACTCACTTACCTTATCCCAAACATCTTTTACTAAATCATTCCCCCAGAGCTTCACACTACAACCTCAAACCATCCTATGGGTAATCTATATCTCTTTCCATAAAGGGCTTCAAAAATAGTTATACCAATGCTGCAGTTATAAATATTCTTATAGGAGAACTGACATAATGGTAGGAACCTATCCCAATGACCACTAAAGTTTATCACACAAGCCCTCAACATGTCTTTTAACACTTAAATAGTTTGCTCTGATTGTCCATTAGTCTACGAATGTAAAGCAGTGCTAAATGTGAATTGTATGCCCAACTTCTTATATAATTTTCCCTAAAACTTAGATATAAACTGAGTACCACGATCTGAGATGATAGAGAGGGACACCCTATATAGTCTCACTATTTCGTCACATAGATTTTCATCAACTGTTGAGCATTATAATAAACTTTGATCAGAATAAATGAGTTGGTTTTGTTAGCATTATAATCTACTTTGATTAGAATAAAATGGGTTGGTTTTATTAGCCTGTTAACCATAATCTAGATAGAATCAAACTTCCCCAAAGTTTGGGGAGATCCGCAACAAAATTCATGGCTATCCTCTCCCACTTCCATTCAGGAATGGGCATTCTCTAAAGTAAGCTTACTAGCCTTTGGTGCTCATATTTCACTTGTTGATAATTTTGACACTTGGCCACAAACTCAGCTATGGCTTTCTTCATACCAGAGCACTAGTAAAGTCGTCTCAAATCTCGATACATCTTGTTTGCTCCATTTTTTTATAATGTTGGCAAGGCTCACATCCTACTCCTCTTGCACGTGGCTAGCTTTGCTCAGAGCCGACTCAACAAGTTTGGGGGCTTAAATCCAAGCTTCATACAAATGCCTTAATTTTTGTAGTTGATATATATAAATTGAATAATTATTACATACTTACTGTGATCTTAAAAATGAGATCCAGAGAGTTAGAATATATGCAGATATTATGAAGTAAGAATGTAAATAAGTAAACTTTGAATGGAAAAATATATACATTTTTGAGAGAAAATAGGGGCCCCAAAATAATTGAGACCTCAGGCAATTGCTTTAGTGGTCTTATGGTCGAGACGACCCTGGCTTCGATCTACATTGAAGATTGTGTGTGAGTCCTCATGCTTTGAGGGAAAGCCAAGACTATCCTTTCTTTCTTGTCAGTCTTAGTTTATATTGATATATACTTTGAGACTATCTCATGTTATTTCACTTTGTTGAGGGTGAGTTAGGAACATGTCCTAAGGCCTCCACCTATGTTGGATCTATTAGAGGCATGTTTGTATATGTATGAAGTCTATGTTGTCTTGCTACTTTCTCTATTGTGCTATGTTCATAGTTTCTCATGAGTTCTCCGCATTATTATTGCCTTATTTTTTTACCTTATGTATGCTTGATATGTTAAGAGTCTATGTTCGAGTTCTTTACTTAGGAACTAGCTTGGATCGTGACACGTAAAATATAAGGGGAGTTTAATGGAATAAATTTGGAGGCATGTTCGCTCTTAAGAATCTGACTTCATTTTCTCCATTATCTGTGAAGACCTATCATGAAAGAAAAGAAAAATACATTATGGCTGATAATGTTGCACATGTCTGTTTGCTAACTAATATTTTTTAATCCCTATCTTGTCTTTTGATTTTATTTTTGTGTTTTATAAATAAATATATGTTTGGTTTGATTTGATTATAATAATTTATGAACCAATAAAATTGATTTGGTTTCAATTTTGGACAAATTATGCAATTGCTTACACACACACAAAAAAAAAAAAAAGAGAGAGAGAGAAAGAAAGAAAGAAAAGAAAGAAAGCATACTTCAAAAACAAACCATTTATAGCCATAAGTGGCCATTTTGCACTTTTGGCTTACAAAATTTGGCCAATTTTCTTCTTCGTTATCCATATCGTTCTTCTTCTTCTTTTTCTTCTTCATGTACTTCTTCTTGGTTCTTCTTCATGTTCATTTGCCTGTTCTTCTTCTTCTTTTTCTTCATTTGGTTCTTCTTCTTCTTTTTCTTCTCTTTTTATTCTTAATAAAAATTTGACATATTGTAAATGCAAAGTCATTTCAAGTGAATTATATTTCAGAAGACTTGAAACATTAAGAGAATTTCATATTATTTTGAGACTGTTTATCAGTGATTCTAAGTTGATTGAGATTGTATAGTCAGTGTATACTTTATGTACAGTCAATATATAACTCATGTATAGGTAAACTATATTATACAGTTAGTGTATACTTGCTATCACTTTTAATAAGCTATATTGGATAGTCAATACATACTTTCTATGATTCTGTATTCTGATAAGCTATATTGTATAGGCAGTATATACTTTGTAACTCTTTGTTGTTTTTTTTCCATATAAATAAAATATAACTACACTAATTCCTTAATTTTGACCAATAATGGACTTAAACTGACGGTGAACACTCCTATGATAACTGGTTTCACAACCGACCCACAAAGATCTCTGTGTCAAACCTCGAAATGTTAGTCGTAAACCCCGACTCCACTTTAAGTGCAAAATAGATGGTGGTAGTTCAAGTGAAGGGTCTTACTCAGTCGAGGCAGGTTATGGTAAATTGTGTGCTCAAAATGAAGTGACTGAACACCGGGCTTGGAAGCTGATTTGGAGAATTAAACTCCTGAATAAAATCATGTGCTTTACATGGACAGCCATTAGGGAGGCAGTCCTGACTCAAGATAACCTTTGCAGAAGAAAGTTTCAACTAGCAAATAGGTGTTTCATGACTCAGAAAAACAGTCAATCACTTACTTTTGCATTGCTCAGTTGCTTCTGATATGTGGAACATGTTCATATCAGTTTTTGGGGTAAGTTGGGCAGTGCCATAAAATATTAAGGAAACTATGGAAAGATGGAACCTTTGGATAGTTGACAAAACCATCAACAGGATCTGGCAGATGATACCAACATGCATTTCTTGGAGTATCTGGATAGAAAAAATTGTAGATGTTTTGATGGGATTTCCAACTCCCAACACTTCTCTGAAGTCTTTAAGTGCTTGATGTTATTCCTCTTTTAGATTTCATTAGCTCCCCGTCTTTGGCTCAACAGCCAGACTTCTTGCTCATTTAGGAAAATGGCTCAATGCTCTATCTGTAGGTTTTTGTATCTAGGAGCTCTCCGTAATTTCTTTGTGCTGTTTTCAACATCTTCTTGATGCCAATCAATATAACAATCCACTTCATAAAAAGCAAAAATAGATGGAGCCTTGAGAAGAGATCATAGAGCTGAAAGTGCAGATGAGAGGAAGAGAATAGATGATAATGCGCTTAGGCTATTTGGATTAAAGGGATAGAATTTTGATCATCATAGCTGCTTGCAAAGAGTAATTACTAGTTTGGATGACGTTGAAAGCTCTCTTCTGCATTTGCACTTGAGGGTTAATCTCCGACTAGCCATGGGAAACCTTTGCACACCTCCATTACCTTTTGCGGTCTGGCACGAGGGTCTTTTTATTTTTTCAAGAGGTAATTTCAAGATTCAAACAAATGAAAAATATGTAGTCCATTTGACTCAGAGTCTCCCGCTCTACCTGATAATAAAATGGGATGAACCAAATCAATAAAATTTTTGATTGATTCAGGGCGTTTGATTTGAATGATTATTGATAGATTTGATTGCACATATTGTAAATTAGCCTTGTAGCTGCTTCTTGCAAAATCGCCAGGATGGATGCAGAACAAAAGTTAGCTCATTCTTAGATTCTCTGTAAAGTAAATTGACAGAAATAACACTTACAATCTAGTTCCTGATGTGATTCAATAAGACTGATAATTGTGTACTGCATCAGTTTGCGACTATTTAAAGAGCTTTAGCTATTCAAATGCAGTTACAATTTGAAACAGGAGTTGGTTCATCTGCAAATTTCAGAATAACACTGGTTCATCTGTTCAAATTAGACTCTCACACACACTCCAATAGTGATTTTATTTCAATCAAAATGATACTCATGAAACTGTATGTATCTAGCAGATAGAGTCAATGAAACACGGGAGATTATTCAATCCTAAAATAATCAAATAGGAAGGAAACATAAGACAATATGTGAAAAGAGTACAAATTTCAATGGTTAACTCTGTTGCAGGTCAAATGCAAAGGGATTGGAGGATCTGAGAACGAGCCATAAACAATCTGATCAAATATCCACTTATTAGCTGCTTCTGTGAAGTGAGTTCCATCCCAACTAACCCGAACTGATGGATCCTTACATGAAGAGGCGATCACGACCTCTTTTCCATTCACCACTTTCTTACTTCCACATCTGATGAATCTGTTGTAATTGTACTTCCCACCATGACCACAACAAGCTAGGAATGGATTCTCAAATCCTGTCATTTCATTTAGAACCTTTAATATGCATTTCTAGTTACACCCTCCGTCTCAATTTGTTTGTGTAGTTTTGACTTGACACGGAGTTCAAGAAAGTAACGAGGACTTCTGAATCAACTGGTCTTGAACTAGTGATACATAGAATGCACCAAATGTCCTTGTGACTATAACAAGCCACTGGGAAAGAGTTGCCAAAAAAGAAAACATTCTTTTTGAAATGAATTAAAAATGAAAGTGATGAGTATATAAGCCCAAAGTTATGAAAATTTTGATCTAAGAAGAACTACTGCAAGTCTTTTCTCTACACGAGACTTCAAAATCTAGAAGCTAATGCTAGCCATGAAAAAGATTCAAATAAATTAAATTTCAAGATTTAAAATGTTAGATCATAAGATTACCTAGCTTCTTTGCATGACCGATGAGCGAGTATTTAACTGCATAGACATCAACATAAGTGATTGCAGCTGCAGAAAGTTCTTTCCTGAGCTGAACAACAGTTTTCTTCAACAGAAGGTTGAAGTACTGTGACACTTCATTGAAGGGATTAGCGCAACCATACTTATCGACTTGTGCTGCTGTGATCATAAAACGGTCCATAATGTATGGTAGACAACCTACTGGTCCAGTGTTGTGAATCCAAAATGATCTTCCACCTTTCGCATATATTTTCTGCATTTACAGATAATGAATAAGACTCGTAGAGAAAATAAGTAAATGCCTAATATAAATTGTTTACTTATACTGACCTTTATAACATTGGACAACTGAGAGAGTAAATCAGGAACATAAGCTTTTACTTGGTCTGTGGACATATTAAGCTTATAGCCAGCAGTGAGATCATTTTGTCCAATATCGAACGTGTACAATGCTTGAGAAAAGACTTCCTCCTTTGGCAGCAACTGGCCAAAGATATTTCCTGTGCAGAATAACAAAACCTCTAGCCTGTCACAAAACAAAATCATAGTATTTTCATCTGCAGTTTGAACCAATAAAGCTAATACCTTTCTGGCGAATTATTTGTGATCTTGTATGAAAATCTGAGAATTGAACACCTTGTACATCTAGTGAAATTGGACTGTATCCACTCTGAGCCATGGTTGTGTTTTGAGGCCTAATTGTTGATCCTGCTGTAGCAAAATTAGCTCCATAACTGAAGTTGGAACCAATCGAATCAAGAAACGCGCTAAGGTAAGGTAAATTTAATCCTTCAGCTGTCAATTCACACACAAAAAAAGATAAATAACTGAACAAAGAACAGAAAAACCTTTTGTAGTCATTAAACATCTTAAAATGTTATAGTTTACCAATGAAATCAATGAGTAGACGACCATCGGAGAATCGACCAGCAGGGGCATGAAAGAATGTTTCGCCATTGGGATAAGGAGCTTGTCCAAATGCAGCTGAAAGGCCACCAGTATCTGAGTTTGAGTCACCAAAGTTGAAAATGCCTGCAAAATTGCAATTGCTAGCACACACTATTTGGGTTGCCACTAAATACAATACAAATGCTATCAAGATTTGTCTAAACTTTCCCATCTCCATTTTTTTCTTTCAGGGTCAACACAAATATTTGATGAACATATTTATTTATTTATTGGCTAAAGAATTGGTCCTTCCATTCTTCAAGATTGAGACTATAATTTGGAGTCTTTTTTTATTGCTAAAAGACTGATTCTACTAAATTTTAAGGAAATGGTGACTTGATTTTCTATTCAAACTTCTGTGCATAGGATTCGACCTGTAGTAACCTAGTCTTTAATACATTAACAAAATGGTCCTCAAATTATGCAATCAATTTTGACCCATAAATTACTGACGTATCTTATGGGAGAAATTGTATTGTAGTGTTTAAAAATTTGTTATTAATATTGTGCCTTTTTATCCTATGTTTCAAAAAGAAAAATCTATTTTTTTTTAAGTTTGTTTTAAAAAAAATAAGTTTTTTTTTTTTTAGTTTTTTCACATGGCATGCTTGAGACCGCAAAATTAAAAGGCAGTTTTGATATATTTGACACAACTTTAATTTGGAATAATAAGATTAAAAAGTTTTCTTTATTTTCTTTGACTTTATGCCAAGTCTAAGTAGATCATTATTTTTTAAATAGAAGGAGTAATAGAATTTCATTTTTACAAAAAAAGGTCATTTTCTTCTATGTAAATACTTCCTTTGTCCTATTTTACTTGTCAGGATAACGTTGGGCACAATTCTTAAAAAAAAATTAATAAGAAGTGTAATTTGACTAATGTAATTCTATTAAAATAGCTTATATTTTTTTAAAAAATTATACTAATAAAATTAAGGAAAAACTAAGTTCATGCCCCTTTAAAGCAAACTATTTACATCCATATACCCCTTTACATTTTATACCTCCATATTATTAAAATCCCCCCCCCCCCGGTCAATATTAAGTTTCACGTGACTGATGTCATGCTGATGCAAACACCCACTTGTATGATATACCAATAGGGTATACATATACCGATAAGCGTATCACACAGGATTAAC
>JAPFFP010000088.1:7706092-7723326 GCA_026153255.1 Solanum medicagineum
AAAACAAAAAGAAAAGTAGAAAAAAAAAAGAGGGGGGGGGGGGGGGGGGGGGGGGGGGGGGGGGGTGGGGGGGGGGGGGGGGTTATGGTGAAAGGAGATGATGGAGTGGGATAAGAAAAATATTCTAAATTTTATTATTTTCTAGATTGTGATTTTTTTTAATGACAAGGAGAACCTGCAGCTGTTACCCTTAGGGTGCGTACAAAGTAAACCCTCGCTCTTATGCAATAGCTCGTAAACTGCAGGAGAGGTAACCTGTACAAGGCAAGCAGGGTGTGATGAGCTCGACCTAGAAGGCAAACCCTTTGCTTTCGCTGGCAGAGAGTTTCAAACTTGAGACCTCCAGCATGAAACTCCCAAAGCCCAAACCACTAGGTCACTCCGAAGAGTGTAGAGAGTCATATTTTAATCTTTTAACTAAATATTAATAATTTATTTAATTTTTGTCAAGGTGGAATATTTGTCTGTGAAATGTTATCTTGCAATTTTTTTTAAATAAAATAGTGTGTGTATTATACACCATGAATAGAGAGCGAAAGAAGTGTATTTTTCAAACTAATGAGTAATAATTTAAGTATGAAACTCTGACTCTCAATAGTTTTGAGTATGAAACTCGAAGAAGTGGGATAGTTTAGATGTGTTTTTGATACTTCACTCTAAAAAGAATCATGAAATGATAAAAGAAAGAAAACACAAAAAACCAAGTCTTGAAAGAATAATATTTGCAAGAAACATGTAAAGATCTTGAAACTTCACAATACTATCTAGTTGGAGAATTAATGTGATAACAGATTTTTAAGAATAGAATTTATCATACAAACAGGAATATCATTTTTGGTGTAAACAAGTTATTTTAGCTAGAACAGAAGATATCTTTGATGTACCAGATTGTGTTTACAAGCATCAGTTTGATTAAGCTCAAAGCTATGAATACTCTTTTGAAGGGGAACTACACTTTTGGTTGTAATATACCTGTGGATATTTATACAATAAAGTTACCAGCCTCGAAAAAAAAGGAATATCTTCAAATCAACAATCCTCTTTGGTCCACCCAATCTTGACTAACAAATTCCTACATACTTTTAGACTGTACTATTTTTGAATTTGCATTCACCACTTAAAACAGTAATACAAACTAATATATTATCAGCAGACCAAAAGGTATAGAATCTAAAGAAAAAACTAAGGCCAAAGCGATTTCTGGAATGTTATGCATGGCAGATTTCTGAGCAAAAAGACGGTTCAAATCTAGGAAAATATTAGGCACAAGTTCCACCTGAATAAGTAGGCAAGCAGAAACAAACGTATGGTTGCAAGTAAAAGTAAGCCTGGGAAGTGTTGGTGTATGTGTCTGCAAATATATATGTGTGTGTGTGTGTGTGTGTGTGTAGAGAGAGAGAGATGGAGAGAGTTTTTTTACCTATCAGACTCCCGGCTGCCAAAATATCCTCCTCTACCTCCTTGGAAAGATCTTCTCTCATCACCTGGCCTTGTCCATGCATCTCCACCACCCCGTGATCGAGGCCTCTCCACCTGCTCATTCGGCCTGGCCCATGCATCTACACCACTACGTGATCGAGGCCTCTCCATTTGGTCACTTGGCCTTGCTCGTGCATCTCCTCCACCGCGTGATCTAGGCCTATCCATCTGATCACCAGCTCTACGATCCTCGTAAGATACTTGCTGAGAAAGACTCCTATCAGGATGTCCAGCACCCCTGCCTGACCCAGAGCCTGGCCTTTGAACGGGTTTCTGACTGAAACGGACTTTGTCATCCAACTCACGGATCAGCAGTTCCAACTCCCTCTCTTTCTGATTAATCACATTCTGTAAATTAGTTTTGTCCTCCTCTGAGCACTGTGTAGCTTCCTTTCTGAGCTGCTCTATTTCTTCTTTCAGATTCTTTTCCTCCTCCGTATCTGACCTGAAATGTTTTAGTGATCAGGAAAAGAAATATGGTTAAACTCTCTTTATTTTCTTCTGATTTCTTTTCTGTTTTTTCTCAAGGAAATACCAAAAAAGGATGACCATACTACATGACTAGATAAACTTCAGAAGCGCTAAATAACCAATAGAGCTATATCTACATTTTGAGTATTTCTTACTACCATAAACATTACCTAACTTCAGATATTAGAGTACTTCAAATTCTACAAAGCTGTCTACTCAAATATGAATAGGTTACAGCTGAAAGAAATACATTTAGGAGGTTGCTGCTTATCAGACGTTTTCCTTCTTTTTCTTGGGTATCTGATAGGTAAATGGTAGAAACAGAGCACCCATAGTATCCACGAAGGACATCTCAGCCCTTATTCTCTCTAAGTTTCAACAATTGTAGAATCCTTTTAGATTGAAAATGACCTATTTACTGCTTTCACTTACTATCTGAAACCACTGTTTCTTATGAACAATAAAATATACTCGCTCCATCCCGTAAATTTGGCCACCGAGCCAATCAAGAGCTCACCAAATATTGAGTTTGACAGATAAGTTGTTCAGGTAATAGTTTGAAATGCAATGTATTCTCCACAAAAAGAAGTTAGAGCCCGTTTGGATTGGCTTATTTTAAGTGCTTTTAAGTTAACATAGCTTCTAAGCACTATCGGAGTATTTGGGTATGTTAAAAAGATGCTTACAAGCACACTTAGTTTTAAGCTAAAATGCTAAAATAAGCCAAAGCCCAAAAATGACAAGCCAATCCAGACAGGCTCTTAGTTTTGAATGAGAGGACTTAGTATTTTCTTTTTAGGATAACTGTGGTGTAAGGGTCAGCGACTAATTCCAGGAGGTTACCTGCTACCTCCAAGATTACATGCCGCAGTAAGAAAAAAAAATACAATGTTTAAAAGATATCAAATCAAATTTGAAATAATGAATAGTGTTAGGTTCTATTTGTTACAACAAAAGAAGAGAGAAAATATCATCTAACCTTTCTAAGACAGACAAAAAGTTAATTATTGGAACAGCAGGAGTACCCTCTAATATAATAGAATATATAACCAGGCGAACTCTTCAACTTGCACAATGAGTAACAACATTCTCTCACAATTATTGCAAAAATGACCATTCACATCTAGGTGTGTTGCATGCTGGCTTGAATACACTTGTTCTAATATTTCCTTCTCTTTGAGGTGAAAGAGACGTGAAAAGAAAAAAGTAGCAGGATGATGAACACAAAGATGCAATCTGGTGTTTTATACAATAGACAGATATTAATATCAAATAGCAAACTTGGAGCCTTTATCTCACCACATCTACATATGACCTGCCATTTGAAAGGACAGGTTAAATGTGGTACAATTGAGAAATCTACAAGGTCAGGTAAAGGAGTAATGCTCCCAAAAAAGGCTGAATTTTCTTTTGTGGACTTAAGTTGGCATGACATTGTACTTTTCATGACGTATTTATGGTATATATTCATACAAGATAGCAACACCTAGCAAAGAGGGGATCGCCTTCACATAAATCAACTTCTAGGTGTCAATTATTTTGCATCAAAGACTCAACAGCAATAGCAGACATGTATGATAATGAAGAAACCATTTAATGCCTTCTTACACAAGGGAAGTCAGCCATACCTCCGCCAACCAACAAGTAGAAGGAAGAGAACATATGATATATAACAAGACATAAAAGTATTATTCCATCTGTCCCAATTTATACAACTCGCTTTCCTTTTTAGTCAGTCTCAAAATGACTGACATTTCTATATTTAGTAGCAATTTAACTTTAAAATGACTATTTTACCCTTCATGTATAGCCACACAAACATCTATTTGTTTTAGACTACAAATTTCAAAAGTCTGTCTTTCTTTCTTAAACTTCATACCAAGTCAAACTACATCTCATAAATTGGGCCAGAGCCCAAAGGGAGTACTACACAGCAGCCTATTATCCTTCTCCAACTTAAGAACATCAATTAACACTCATAAAGGAAAACAAATACATTATACTCCCTCTGTCCCATTTTATGTAGCGCCCTATCCTTTTTGGTCCGCCCCAGAAAGAATGTCACCTTACTCTAATTGGAAACAATTTAACCTTAAAATTCCCCTTTTACCCTTAATGAAATGATTCTCAACCACACAAATATCTCAGAATGATTTTAGATCACAAGTTTTAAAAGTCTTACTTCTTTTCTTAAACACCGAGCCAAGTCAAATGGTGCCACATAAAATGGGACGGAGGGAGTATAAAACAATAAGAGATAGAACTACTAATACGTGTCAATCTACTTTCCATCACCAACTTGATGAACACTAGTTATCACTACATTTTATGGAACAAAGGCTGAAATTTAAATAGAAAACAAGTTAATTAGGAAGTCTAAGCAAAATGTGTAGTAAAAGTACTAGTTAGTTGACTACATGAAAACCATTTCTCACTCAATTAATGTGCACAAAGGTAGAGGGTGGGCCCATTATCTCCAAGATTTGAAGGTTAAGGTTGGTCCTATTTTTAGGCCAGATGGATTTCTAGGTCATTTAAAAAAAATATTGTGAAAAATTCCCTTCCCGAAAAAAAAAAATCTATCTAGTTAGGCCCAAGTTGTGCGGATTCTTCATATATGCTGCTGAACCGTGTCGAAAAGAGGGTGAGGATTTCAGCCACCCCAAATCAGATCTTTGGCCCGGTGCCAAGGAAAAAATTGGGGGTGGGGTTTTGGGGGGGGGGGGGGGGGGGATGGGGGTTGAGTTGATGTTCTCAAAATAAAGATAAGACAGATTTAGGACATGGGAATTGACCTACCTGTAATCCCTTTTAGCTTATCCTCTTGGTCAATACTTGCTATTTGTAAATGTTTTCTATCTCACAAAAACAGAGGCATAATTTCTAAATTAACTATTATCATGTTGATTTTTTTAAAATTCATTTAACCAATGCATATGATGATCCTGTTAGGAGGTGCAAGAGGTTGGAGTTACGAGTTACAAGGAGAGGTAGAGTCAGACTGAGAAAATATTGGGGGAGGTGCTCAGACAAGCTATGGCGCAACTCCATATCACCGAGGATATGACCTTAGATAGAAAAGAGTGGAGGTCGTGCATTAGGGCGGAAGACTAATAGGCTGGTAGGATGATGTCTAACCTTGTGATATAGTAGATTAGTAGGAGTAGTCGTGTACTTGTGTCTTTATTCCTTAAATTGATTATTGTATGTCTCATATTTGTTTCGTTATTGTATTTATATATTATCACTTGCTTTCCGCTTTTGTTATTTCTCTTTCATATTTAGTATCTCCTGCTTTTGGGGCTGGATAATTTTGAGTAGAGGATCTTTCGAAAACAGCCTCGCCTCTCTATCTCTATGAGTTAGTGGTAAGGTCTGCATACATTTTCCCCTCCCCAGACCCCACTTGTGGGATTCCACTAGGTAGGTTGTTGTTTATGTTTTTTATTGCCCGTTTTCAAGATTGAATTCTACAATATACATGCAAGGTTTCCCGAGAATATATTTGTAGTTCTTTATAATTTTGAACTTCCTTAGGCGAATCCTAGCACCCATGTCCATACCTAGATGTGTCATCCCAAATCTAAAAGTTTAGATTTTGCAGAATCTGACCCTCAAATCCGCATCCACGTCAGACACCCCCACCCAAGTCCGATCAACTCAGGATAAGGTAAGTTTTTCTTTCTATATATCTATCTATCTATCTTCATATATATATGTGTGTGTGTATATATATACACACACATATATATGTATATGTATATATGAGACCAGCAACAGGAGTATGTTGCTGATGTGTACCATATTACACTTTGCTGTTAATCGAACAGATAAGTGATGCGCTAAATAGTCAAACATATCCAGTATTCATGTACAGTTGACATATCCCAAAAGAAGGAAAAATTTACATATCCCCTTCTACATTTTCAGTACATGAAGTAACAACAGAAAGCAAACTCTTTAATTTGGCTGTTCACTCTGCTGAGCACATCTAACCTAAAAACTGTAAATAGAACCTTTCTTATCTTAAAGAAAGCAGGACAACAAAAGCAGGTAGCGAGGAATTTGAGGTTCTTTTGCAGGTTATCCATTTGTTCTCCAAATCAAGTTTTGGTTTCAAATATCACAAAGTTCAATTACTTATTGCCACTTATTTACAAGTTATATATCGCCACTGCTTAGCATACACTGGTTCGAAGGTTAAATAGTTCACTTTTTCTTAATGCCAGATGAGTTAGGTTTGTTACAGTTAACACAAAGTAGCCAGGAAAAACTGTTTTTTCACACAAATGGTTTCACCATTAGTAAATCTATGGGGATGGTTGGGCCTAAAATGTTCAGTCCTGGGATTGCAGAAGGGAGAAAAGGAAGTTGGATATGCTTTTATAAAGTATAGTTGGTGGGATGGAGAGAAACATCAGTACTGATTCTGAAAGGAGGGTGTCTCATCTAGAAGCCTAAAAGAAGTGCAGATGGTGTGAAAGTTGGACCGAGTTAGAAGTAAGGATCAGCCTGAAAGGACTTTGGAACTTCTTCCAATCTTTTGACAACAAGGACCAAAGAAAGAGCCTCATTATAATGCATAGGCATCAAACCATTTTTCAGTGGTCATGGCAATAGAAAAACCATCTTTTGAGCCTGTTCATAACCAATAAAAATGTAGACCTTTTAAAGAATAACTAGAATTTGAGTGTTTTTTCCTTGAGCATCAGCTTTTTCCTAAAAAGCATCTCGAATTCCATGTCCCCATGAAAGAAAATAGAAACTTCACTGAATTAAGTACATGGGGCCTAAAGTTCAAAGCAGGTGACTGGATCAAGAAGATTTAAACACATTCCTTGCAGTTACGGAAAGTATGTAATGAGGGTCTTGACTTGTTGAATTTAGGCACACCATAAGTATAATATCAGCCAGTAGTAAGCCGGCATTTACTTTCTTGATTCTCCGCTCTGAAGCTAGGTTCATTCTATGGAAAAATAAAAGCACCTAGCACATAACAATAACTGGGAAGATAGGCAAGCTTCATGGACATTGAGAGAAAATTTCAAGGAAAAAAAGTAACTCATAGAAGCAGGATATGAGCTTAGAGATATCTTAAGTTGTATCCTATTAAAAAGTTGTATTAAAAACTACTAGGTGACTTCCAGAAAGTACATTGGAGGAGAATACTTTGCATTTTGTAGTAATAGCTATGGGACACCTAAATGGGTTTCATCATGAAAGTAGCTGCTCTGGGTAGGCTATACAGAATAGATACACTTGCTAATTGGGATGTGAATATCAGCCAAGCTTGCTCCTTGTGTTCAACAAGATTAGAGAACATCTATCTCGCATCTGTTTTCGAGTGTGCATTTTCTGCCTATATCTGGAGCAGAATATTGCAACGGCAAAGGATCAGATGACATATTTTAGGCTGGGAAAGAGGTACTGAATTGGATAAATGCTAATATTAAGGGTAAATCTGCTAGTGCAAACATTTTTAAAATGGCTGTGGTGGGATGTGTATCATATCTGGCACAAGAGAGATATGAGAATATTTGAGAACAAAAAGAAATGCCCAGGAGATTCTAGAAAATGTCATTCAAGATGTGATGCCATTCAAGAGGTGATGCCATTCAAGGGGTGTTCTACAGAGGAAATTCAAACACCAAACTAGAACTGAAGCTGAAGTTCTTGAAGTAATGCTGCGTACTTAATCTGGGAGGGGATTTAGGTGGTAGATTGCTGGCTTGTTATGCTGAATCTGCCCTATACAGTTCTAGTTTTTGCGTTATGCTGTAATACCTCTAGTTTGGTAATATTAGTATCTTCTATTTACCAAAGAAACAACATACCAATATGACACTACTACAACTGCACGGCATGGATATAGCACCAAGTCACCAAAAATACCAAACCTCACATCAATCAATGACCATTTTAGTATACCAATTCAGAAAGCATCAAAAAGATTTACAACAGCATTAAACAAGCCAATTCGAAAGTGTGAATTGCAGGAAGTGAAACCAAACCTGTCAACGCGTCGATGCTCCAAATCCAAATCAATCTTTCTCCAGTCTAAACCTTTTTCTTCAAGCAAAACTTCCCTAGGCTTTGCATCTCCAAAAGGATTAAACTTTGGCCTAGGTTTAACTCCACCACCTTCCACCATACCCCCGTGCAATGCTGTGCCTTCCGAATGAGACGACTGAGAACTCCCAGGCCTACTTGATTGTGAGCTCGTAGGCCTACTTCCAATTGCCTTCTTCACCTCAATTTCCTTATCCATTTTTTTCCAGTCCAATCCCTTCTCCGCCAAGACCTCCTCCCGTGGCCTTGCTGCCCCAAATGGATTAGGCTTGTTCACTTTCACCACAGTCTCGTTCGTATTTTCACTTCCCATCTCCATCTTGGGCGGATCCAGAACCAATCTCTGCCTTTCATGGTTTGCCTCACGAGACCAACGCTCTGGTTCAGGCCTCGAATCAGGGAACCAAGACCTCCCTGATGGTGGTGGGGCGACACTGGATTTTTTCGAAGCACCCCAATTGTCATCGCCATCAGCCCTAGAAATTCCATCTCCGGATCCGAGGGAACCATACCGATTGGAACGGGCGGAACCAGAATCCACTGATTGCATGGGTAATGGTTTCTTCGATGAAGCCCAATTATCAACCTCGTCAGCTCTAGATGGTTGATCAAAGTCTGAAGCCCTAGACGGTGGGCCCCGTCGATCATCATTAAATCCACCATACGACCTCCGGTTACCACCCCAGGAACCGTCACCCTCAGCCTCTCGATCTCGTCCCCGGCCGGATGGTGGGCCCATACTGCGGGAGCCATAGTTAGAAAACCCACCACCAAGACGACCATATTGCATTTCTTCAGCGGATCGTTCCTTAGGGCCTGTGGGAAGGCGGAGCATCTCTTCGGGAGTTAAGCGGCTAGTGGATCCGGAGCCATATACTCCGGCAGGGGTGTAGGTGCTCTGCATCGTGAACTCTTGCAAGCTCATCTTGGTTTTCTTCTTCTGCTTGGTGTTGGCCGCTTCCTTTAGGCTAGGGAAACTCTGGGTGTCCTTCCCGGCACCGGCGCCGATTGGCGCAGCGGCAGCAGCCGCAGCTTCGGCAGCGGCTTGTTCCTTTTCCTCGGCTTCGGCCCTTTCGGCTTCGGCGGCCCATGCGCCGATATTTCCCCATGGAGATTTCGACATTTTCGAAGAGAGCAAATTAATTGAATTCCAAAATGACACACTTTCCTTTTCTCGAAGGTATAAAAGAAACTCTACAGGTATGCTGTTAACGGGGCGGGGCTCCAATTCAGATATCCGTCCCACGCACCTTATTAATTCTGTTTTTCGTTCCATATTTATATCACTTCATCAAATAATTTGTGCCAAATTAAAACTCATTCAAGAATAGTAATTCTTATCAACAACAACAACATTACCTCAATGCCTCAAAGGCTCCCGCCCATTGCGGGATAAGGAGAAGTCGGATGTACGCAGCCTAACCCCTATGTTTAAAACATAGCGCGACTGTTTTCGAATGACACAGGATAAGCGTCGAAAGTTGCATTGACTAACTGCTACTTTACAATTGGAAAAAGGGCAGACAGTTTAAAGAGTCATTTTGCTTTATTCCATCATACCGCAAAGTCAAAAAATAGTGAATCTTGGCTTTGGCCCCATCCAAGATTGATGGAAATCAGTAATTCTTATCAACAAGACTCTAATTAAATAAGGAGCATTATTTAAAACAAATAAAATATTGATGCATTCTCTAAAATATTCTTTTAAAACAATTAATATTTGGAAGATGGTTTTCACAAAATTACAACAAAAGATCGTCTAAACACTTATTCTAAAAAAGAAAAAAAGGTAGAAAGTACCGTCAACTATTTGAAATAGAGTAGATGTACCCCTCCATTACGTTTTGGTTCAATAACACCCCCCCCCCCCCCGCTTTACATTTTTTGCTCAAAAATATTTCTCTGTTAAATTTCTGGATTAAAAATATTCATCGTCCTAACAGAAATGAAAAAGGGTCAAAAATACCCCTTAACTATTAGAAATGGAGCAAAAAATATCTTTCATTAGTTTTCGGCAAAAAAATACCCTCCGTTAAAATTTTAAAGTTATTATTTAAAATATTTCTTTCTCATTAAAAAATGCAACCTCAACCTTTCTTCAAATAAACTTTTGTCAGACTTTGAGTAATCCAGATTCTTACTATATTATTTTTTTAAAAAAATTTATTTATAATTGCAAATGAATTATCTCTTAAAAATGATAACTTATATTAATTGTGTTACATCGTTAACATGAGTATAATTATTTCTATACAAGCTTCATAGGTTCAAAAAATTTGAAGTATTGGATCTTATTGAACTCAAGAAACTAATTTAAGGAGGAGACAACAATTATAACGAGGATGACCCAATATTATCATTTAGAGATGAACTTTTTGAGATGTTTGCAAGTGAAATAACAATTCCTTTTGACATGAAAAGGCTAGTCTCGAAACTAAAATCTAAGAAGAAAACTTCTTGTGTTCCTAATGGAGTTTCATGTGGACTGATCATGTGGTGCATTTTATCCACAAAACATGCATGGTGTCATTTCCATTTGAGAGGGTCTTTTTATTGCAAAATTTTTAAGGAGGGGAATTTTTGTATCAAAATCTTATCATGGAGTATTTTTGCTCTATTTCTAATAGTTCGAGGGTATTTTTAATCCTTTTTTGTTTCCATTAGAGAGAGGGGTATTTTTAAACCAAAAAATTTAATTGAGGGATATTTTTAAGCCAAAACATAACGAAGGGGTATTTTTGCTCCATTCAAATAGTTTAGGGGTATTTTTGACTTTTTTCTCTTTAAAAAAAATTAATCAAATCTCATAATTCTTTGCCCAAAATTATTTGCAAAAGCTCCTTATTTTTTTCGAAAGAACTATAACCAAATCCAAATATGATAATTATCTCCGATAATAATTACAACAAATCATACATACATACATACATATATATTAATTATGATAAATTAGTATGATTTAATTAATATAAAAAAATATATGATTTAATGAAATACTATGTGTGAATCAGTCACACAATGTGTTTCCATTTAAACAAATATTCAAAAGGGTCAAATTTTCTCCTAAGAATCTGAAAGTGGGTAATTTTGTCATGTGTTGTTAAGCATTTGATATAATATTATTATAGTTATTAGGGAAAATCTGGCTTTGTTTTTGTACTTGACCCCTAATGCAACTTAAACACGAGAAGTTTTAAATTCGTAATTAGAAGTAGAATAGTATGTTAGGACCTTTTTGTCTAAGATTTGAATAGGTAAAATTCATCCTTTCTCACATTTGAACTTCTTTAACATGGACATTGAAATGACTTATTTATGGTAAGAAAAGAATATGAATAAATTAAAAATATAAAAGATGACAAAATTCAAGCTGAAGTGACTTAAAACTGCTAAGAAATACTATTAATGAAGTTTCCAAATCTCCACGGAATAAGTAGGATGAAGTGAAAGAGCCACAAAAAATCAAAAACCAATTTAATTTTGATCTTAACCATTATTTTAGAGGAACAAATCAAGCAGCAAACGACCTTGCTTCCTTAAGTCACACTTTTGAGCAATCTCATAACTTTAGTGTATTTGTAGAGTTGTCTCATACATGAGTTGTGGTGCAATGATAAGATTGTTTTACTTTTAATCAAAGATCTTGAGTTCGAATCTTGAATATGGAGGAAATCATGTTGAAAAAGTCACTGCCAAATGAGTCTTAGTAAAGTGATATTTTATATTCGGGCTCAAAAGATGATTGATCGAGGATTTTTGGCTTACTTGGCTTTTGATCGGTGATGTTTGGCTTACTTGGTTATTATTCGTGACACTGCTGTTGAGTCACCATCTATGGAGTCTATTCCGGTGGTTTGTGAGTTCTCGAATGTGTTTTTTACTGATTTACTAGGAGTTCCCGGAACGGTATATCAATTTTGCTATTGATCTTGAGTTGGACATTAATCTCATTTCTATCAATCCCTATCAGATGGCTCCACTTGAGTTGAAGGAGCTAAAAGAGCAACTCTAGGATTTGTTGAGTAAGGACTTTATTCGCCCTAATGTTTCACCATGGGGTGCCCCAGTTCTGTTTGTTAAGAAGAATGATGGGCCCATAAGGATGTGCATTGATTATATATAGTTGAACAAAGTATCTATCAAGAACAAGTACCTACTTCCTCGCATAGATGACTTATTTAATCATCTTTAGGGAGCTACACTGTTTTCTTAGATTGACTTGAGGTGGGGGTATCATCAGCTTTGAATTCGACCATCAAATATACCCAAGACAGCCTTTCGGACCATGTATGGCCATTATGAGTTTCTTATTATGTCCTTTGGTTTGATTAACACCCTCGCAACATTTATAGAGTTGATAAATGAGGTGTTTCGGTCGTATCTGGATTCGTTCATGATTGTGTTCATTGATTGTATCTTAGTCTATTTCAAGACCGAGGAGGACCACATAAGGCATTTAAGGATTATACTCCAGAGGCTCAAGGAGGAGAAGTTATATGCAAAATTCTCCAAGTGTGAGTTCTGGTTGAGTTTGGTAGCATTCTTGGGGCACGTGGTATCCAAGGAGTATATTCGAGTTGATTCGACGAAGATTGAGGCCGTTCGGAGTTGGACTAGGCCTATCTCAGCTATAGAGATTTGCAGTTTTATCAGCAATAATAGTTATTATTGTCATTTTGTTCAGGGTTTCTTCACTACTGGGGCTCCACTGACTAAGCTTACCCAGAAGAATGTGGTATTACTGGTCCGATGAGTGTGAGGAGAGCTTCCAAAAGGTCAACTTGATGTAGACTACATCTCCTATTCTGACATTACCAGAGGAGGGCATTGATTTTACTGTTTATTATGATGCTTCGGGAATGGGGCTAGGTGGTGTGTTGATGCAGAAAGGGAAGGTTATTATTTATGCTTCTAGATAGTTGAAGGCCCATGAGAAGAACTATCTCACTCATGATTAAGAGTAGGCTGTGATTGTGTTTATGTTAAAGCTATAGCGTCACTATTTGTATGGAGTCTATTGTGAGATATTTACTGACCATCGTAGTCTATAGTATATTTTCAGTCAACGGGATCTAAATCTGAGACAAAGAAGTTAGATTGAGCTTCTAAAAGATTACGACTTGACTATCCTCTATCACCCCGAGAAGGCCAATGTGATGACCGATGCATTGAGTCGGAAGGCATCCAACATGGGGTGTTTGGCCGCTATTCAGGTTGAGGAGCGACCGTTAACTAAGATGTTCAGAGATTGGCCAATGGGTTGGTGAGTTTACAGATTTCAGAGCAAGGTGGAGTGCTTGTTACTATTGAGGCCCGCTTATCTTTGGTGGATCAGATTCGTGAGAGGTAGTTTGATGATGAGAAGTTATGTATTATCTGGGACAAAGTGACTAGAGCTGAAGCTAGAGAAGCAGTGCTTGATTCTGATGATGCCTTGAGGGATGGGAGTCACATATGTGTACCTAAGGTGGGCGATTTGATTAGGTTGATACTTGAGGAGGCCCATTGTGTTAGATATTCTATTCATCCAGGGGTAGCGAAGATGTACCATGATCTGAGTCAACATTATTGGTAGTTCGGTATAAAGAGAGATATAGCAGAGTTTGTAGCCAAGTACTTGACATGTCAGCAAGTCAAATATGAGCACTTGAGGCTTGGTGGAGAGCTTTAGAGGATGCCCATTCTCGAGTGAAAGTGAGAGCGTATTGCCATGGACTTCATTGTGGGCTTACCTCCTCACGTTGGGGTTTTGTCTCTATTTGGATAATGGTGGATCGTCTGACCAAGTCCGCTCACTTTATTCCATTCAAAGTGATGTATTGATATTCACGATCCAACAGTAAAGCAGTCACTATCAAGTATAAACCTAACCAAAGGCTAGGGTCAAATCTACAAGGAATATAGGGTTTGACCAAATTGACTCACCAACAATCATTTCAAGTATCAGTCAACTATATTCTCCAATAGGGAAGGGGGGGGTTGCAAATTAAAGTGAGATAACTACAAACACTATACTAAAAATCACGAAGAGACAATTAATTTGAGGATTAACTTGGGAATTATGTTCCCCATGATTCACCAACTCAAATGCCCCGGATAATATAAGCTTAATCGAACATCGCATGTAGGACAATAACTTAGGTTCTTCCTATGTGATGGTCGAATTTCACTATGGCGCTTGGTCGACAACCATGGTGTGCCTACTAACCGTTACCCATTGTCCCAGTCAACCTCTCCATTCGAGTTTGGTTAATTAGATGAGAACACATCAATCGAATCCTGTCACTCTTTCCTTTTCCTATTCATCGCTACCTTGGTCGGGATCATGATACTAGGTGGGTTTTGGTGTTGGCCACTACCAAACAACAAGCAATCTAAAGAAAAATGGATAATACATGTAAATACCCAATTGAAGAAATGCAAATAATCCGAGTTATCTCAAACTAGCTACTCATGATACCCACAACCTCAAGTTGTGGGGGTTTAACTACTCATAGCTTGGGCAAAATCACAAACAATGAACAAAATAGACATATTTGAGAGATTACCCAAAGAAATGGAGAACAATAAACCACCTTGATTTATGGATTCACAAGCTTGAACAATGGAGTTAAATTACAAGTGATCCCAATCTCCAAATTGGGTCTTCAAAGTGAAACCCTAAGCGTCTCCTCTAAAACCCTAAAAGATTCTATCTAGAAAAGATATTTTACTCTCTACAGTCTGATTCTCCTCTAAAAAATCCTAACTTATACTATTTATAAAAAAGACCTTAAAGTAAATAAGAAAATTTGGTCGGCAGCAGTTACAACTAGTAGGTACAACTCGTAGGTCAACCTACGAGTCGTAGTCGGGCTTTCGTAGTTAGCACTTGACATTTTGGACTTAACTTCTATGGTCCATTCTACGAGTCATCGTCTGGTCTACGACTCATAGTGTTTTCTCCTAATCCAACCTTGCATTTCTTAGTCTAAATTAATTCAACACTGTTAATCACTACGAGGTCCTCTTCTACGAGTCATAGTGGGGACTACGACCCCTACCCTGAGCTCATATGACTGAGTTTCAATTTTTCAGATTTTGATTTTTGGAAGCTGTTAATCACTACGGTCATCTCCTATGACTCGTAGCTTGGGCTACGACTCGTAGTGGGTCTCGTAGGTCCTCAAATTCAACAAAATCTGCTATTTTTCCCCAAAATTAGGTCAACCTGTATTTCTGCAAAAACAAAACAAACACAAAACACTTAAAAATCATAAAAAGCCATATTGAGAACACACAAAATCCCTTGTTTTAGGCACCAAATGTGCTGTATTTTGACAACACATCAACACCCTCAACTTTGAATTGTTGCTTGTCCTCAAGCGATGACTTAATCTAGATAGACAATAAGCAATACATGGCAATCATCCTAATGACTTATACTTTACTCAATTTCAACTCAGGTACCCAAGCTAGCATTTTCAAAACCCGATTGTATAGCTAGCAAGCAAACCAAGACACATTGATGTATTTAAAAATCCAACTATGACAATCTAAGAAGTATCAACAATTCACAATCACTGAACACGTCATATGCTAACCATGCACTGCAAATGCCCTCACAGAAAGAAGTCCCCTTTTTTCACTCAATAAGAAATCACAATAGATTCAGGGACTGTGCAAGTATACTCACTCTCGCAACTGAAATTCACGCATGATGATCGATACCATATTCTAACATTCAGAATTGTTGACTAGTTGGATCAGGATCACTTTAGGACTTTATAGGCTTGTAACGTAGGCTCATGGGGCTTTGATCAGGTACTTTTGAGCAATTAGTGATTAAAAGCCATCTTTGAACTACATTTTTCAACACCTTCGCCTTAATACCTCAGCCATTTTCACTTTGTACTCCCTTATTCTTCATTGTCAAGTCTTTTCGGGTACTACCTTTTCATCTTTCAACTTATGCCTTATTTTTGAACTCATTTTGCTATTTTCTCATTCTAAGACAACTTTTCTTCTTTTTCTCTCACCCGGTACATTATTTCCCATTCTTTCCTTCATTCCCAACTAATCACCTCATTTTTGCCACTATACTACAACATTAGCCACCCTCAACTTTGGCTCTTAGCCTGAGGTGAAGTACACAATATTTATTCCCTAAACCAGGGCCACTTTTGGTAGTCACCCTCAACTTAGGCTTTTTGCCTCCATCAAGGTTCACATGTCCAACGATAGATGAGGGCCAATATCAAGGTATTTCACTAGACAAGGTTAGGCTAGCTAGGTATAAAGAAAGAAAAGGTACATGTAAGGTTCAAATATTTAGAACAAGGGGTAAAATCTTTTATTTGGTGGGTCATTTAGGCAAAAGTGGACTAAATTAAAGAACAATGGCCTAAGATCCCTTCCTAATCAACAAAATCTTTAATCCAACTCAGAGTAACAAGGCAAGTTCTAAATCAGTATACAATGCATGAATATGGCAAAATTAGCTCACACACACACGTGACATTGCATACATAATCTACATAGACTCACAGATCATGCTTCAAGCATCAATTTGCCTTCGCTTCATCAGAACAAATATTGCCAAACCGATCACTCATGCAAGATTGCAAGAATAACCAACAATCACAAAAATTTGGTGGGTACCAATTTTTCAAAACATTCGATAAAACCATTCAAAACTAGATACATACCAAAAGTCATAATCACGATATATCCACAAATTATCTAAAACACCTAAACATGCTGGTTTAACATAAAATAAAATCATCCACAAGAAAAAAGAAACATGAAAAGAAAACCTTGGGATATCAAAATTAGGATAGTTATGGACTAAAGGCTACTCAGACTTCACCCTAGTCCATAACTTCCCATACCCCACCAAAAAGCTGCACTTTGTCCTCAAAATAAATAATAGAAGCAATAAGAAAAACAAGGGGCATACCTTAGGTTGCCTCCCACGCAATGCCTGATTTAGTGTCGCGGCACGACGAGACAAGCTTTATGTCACGCCCCAAATTCCCGTAGGGCGGACCGACATCCGTTGCCGATAAGGCTCGGGAGAACCAACCTATAACTATGCTCGTTCTATCCATATTGTGTGTAATTTCTACCTTTAACGTGTCATAAAGCAGATAGACATTTATTATAAGCAAAAGGAAATGCATATGACTAGGCCGTTGGGGCCACGGTGGTTTAGCTACTAAACATGATCATACTGT
>JAPFFP010000088.1:7727556-7751106 GCA_026153255.1 Solanum medicagineum
TTCAAAATATGAGCATTGCATCTAACATGTAGAAACTCATTTTCAAGTATTGTCCCTTTCCATTCTTTAATACGCACATTCAAATTTTTAATGGCAGCATCATTTGCAGTTGCATTATCCAAATTTACCGTGAGCAAGTTATCAATGCCCCAACCTAATAAACATTCCTCAATCCTCTTAGCAATAGTCTCGCTCTTGTGATCTATTGTTTGAAAAAAGTTCAAAATTTTCTTTTGTAGATTCTATTGATCATCAATCCATTGTGCAGTAACAATCATATAAGTAAAATTTTGGAGTGATGTCCATGTATCCATAGTAAGACATGCACGTTGGTTTCTAATAAGCTCTTTAAGCTTTTCTTTCTCTTCTTGATAAATCCTTCAACAATCTCTAGCAACAGTGACGCGACAAGGTACTTTAAAATTTAGCAAGGCTTTTGCCATTAGTTTCTTAAATCCTTCTCCTTCAACAACTCTAAACGGTTGCTCATCAATTATCACAAATTCAGCAATTGCTCTTCTAATCTCATCCACATTGTACATCACCCTTGCCGGAGAAGCTAAATCATCTTCTAGCAAGCCTCTTTTGATAGGTTTTAAAGTGGTTTGTCGTTTATCAACAAATCTAAATGGAGAATTGTGAAATTTCACATTTAAATGATTCCATAATGTAGTAGTCCCATTCCTACTTCCGCCAGCATAAGTTTTAGTATAATAATTACATTTGGATCTACATTGACCTCCTTTGGCAATAAATTTAGAAAAATGATTCCAAATCTCAGATGTTTCTCTACCAGTATTTCCAAATTTAGAAAGTACCTGAAGAGTCGTCCTCTTTTGCTTTTTAGGAGGAGTACGTCGACGTGGAGTGACTTTGTCACCTAGTTGAGATGTCGCTGGCATAGACGGAGGAATGTTGGTAATCACCTCCGTATCCAGTACAGAAGATGTAGTTTCCATCCGAAAGAAAGTTACTGCAATATATACACCCATACATATTAAACTCGTGATTAGTAGACCCAAATCAACCACAACCACAAAAATTTCACAATACATTTTAAAAACTACTAAAAAATCACTGTACGTTTGATTATGGAGAAGCATAATGAAACAACACAAAATGGACATAACAATACTAGGACTTGTTGACCAGATTTGCAGATTCCACAATCAAAATATTTATCTACAAAAAAAAAAGAACTGTGAAAAACACAACTAAGAGCAAAATGAAAGCAGATCCATTAAACTAAATCACATTTCAAGCAAAAACAAAGCCTTTAAAACTAGTCAGCAATGAACAACACTAACGTAATACCAAATAATCACTACAGTTTACAGATCTAATCAGAAAAAGCCTAAAAACAGTAAAAATAAATATACATCTAGATAAGAACAATAGAGATCGGAAAACTGTAAAAAGGAAAAATAATCTATATGTATGTATTTGTTAGAGAAAGAGAGATTACCGACATTCGAAGATGGGGGCGTCGGATTTGGGGTTTTGCGAACAGATTTTGGGATCTTCGAGCTCGGACGGCTATGGAGTTACTATTACTGTTACTGCATACATCTATAGCTGATGAACAAACCTTTCTGGTTGCTTGGAGAAAGAAAACAAATTAAAAAAGGAAAGAAGAAAAAACACAATATTTCAGGTGGCCTCACTCATTTTCGTTCACTCTTGGAGAAAAGTAAAGGTGCTTGATTTTAGAAAAAAATGGGGACCAAGGAAATAGGTAATAGGGGAGTCTTAAAAGATGATAAAAATGGGCAAAATAATAAAAATATGAAAAAGTATAAAGTATAAAGCATGCTTTTTGAGAAAGCTCATACTCTTGTCCCCCTAAATCCTTATAATAAATATTTTTAATATATAAAAAAATTAAAAATTATATACATATAATGTCGGGTTGGTTTGGCCTCAGGTTGGTTTTTTAAAATCAAAATCAAACCAACTCAAATATAGTCGGAGTTTTTTCGTCAATACCAAACCAAATCAAACTAACCCACTAATCGAATTTTTTTTCCGGATTGACTCGATTTGTCGGTTTGGTGCGGTTTGCGGTTTGATTTTGTACACCCCTAGTTTCAACATTGAAAGTAGTGTTCTTGGTGTTATAAGTTATTTAAATATTTGAAAATTGATTTTGACTTTTTGTTGGTTTCGGTTTAAATTATGTCATTAAGATTGTTTTGTAATTTCTGTTTTTGTTGGTTATTGGGTTTGACTTTTATTTTATTTTATTTTATTTGATTTAATTTATGCTAATAAGTTAATTGCACAATTAACTTTTTTATTTTTGTTGATTTTGTTTTTGTCTGAAATATGTTAAGATGTTTATTGAATTCATTTTGGTTTAAATTATGTCATTAAGTTTGTTTGTAATTGGTAATATTGTTGGTTGAATATGCTGCATTAATTTTTTGATTTTTCTTAATATTTTTTTTGGTTTAATATGCTAACAAGTTCTCTGTAGTTGGTGATACTATTGGTTAACCCTTTTCTCTTTGAATTCTCTGCTTTCAACATTCAAAGTAGTAGTTTTTGGTATTATAGGTGAGATAAACCTTTGGTAATTGATTTTGAGTATTATTTTTTAATTATTTTTTTTGTTTGATTTGTTCTTTAATTGGTGAATTTTGTTGGTTAAATATGCGCAATTAACCAACAATGTTAAAAAGCTTGTTGTACACAATTAACCATTTGTATATTTCTACGTATTTTATAGACTCGTATTTATTCCATTTGAAGTATGGTGCATTGGTTTGGAAATATGGAACAAGAAAGATAGAGGTTGGTTCAGTTAGTGAAGCAAAGTCACTGGGAAAGTTGTTAGCCGATTTTGGGGCTCCAAAAGTTGCAAGGGAATATATTCTAATCAGTGATAATGTGGTTCAGTCAAAATTGATACCCAAAAGGAAAAATTAGACATTATGTTATCATATTGTAATTTCAGACATTTGTGTAAACAATGAATTTATGCTTTTTGTTAATACAGTTGTATTTTTTGGTCTGTTGGATGTGTAGTTACTTATTGTTAAGATATTTGTCTATTTATCTTAATGTTTGTCCAGACTTTTGATTTAATTTTGAATGTTAGTTTAATTATATTATTGAATTTTGAAATAAGACAATATTTTACTTGAATTTTATTTTTTAATGACTTTGACAACTTGCACTCATACAAACTTATTAACATAGTTTATACCAAAATAAAATTAATTACCAGTCTAAAATTTTGTTGTGCATATTTCACTAAAAAAAATCACCTGTTACAAACAAACATATTAACATAGTTTAAACAAATAAATAAAAAAAAAAGCTAGCAAATCGCAGAAAAATTAATTGTATATTTTTAAGATAAAATCCCACCATTTACAATGTGTACTCAAACAGACTTATAAATTATTCAAAATAAAATTAGAGTCAAAAAATTACATTATATACAACAGACTAATTACACTCTGCACACGACATTAAATGCAGACTTTTAATGCTCACATGCTTCAATTTTTATTTTTTTGGGACTTTTACCACATATGTATACTTTTATTAAAAAACATATTGACATTTGATGGTAAATAAATTTTGTTGACATATTTATGTAATATACGCTTTTAAAATATATAAAGATATTTTTCTCACTTATAAAATTTAGAAAACTCTACCCTTCCAAAACCTTTGTTGTTGTTGTAAAATTTCAACAATTTTTTTTAAACTTCAACCAAATATTTCCAAGCTGGCACCTAAAAATTGGTTAAGAATATTAACATTTTACAATTTAGCAAGAAATCCAAGTGTCAACTCAACACGTAAAAAAAAAAGATCGTGAATTAAAACTTGATGAAGGGACAAAATGACACTACAATGTGCAAGAAAATAAGATTTATTTTTAACAAAATTAAATTTGAATCCTCCCAAGTATATCTTACATGTTTTAGAAAAGTCTGTTTTTTTTTTTAATTAATATGAACCAATAAAAAGAGAAACAAGTCTATATCGAGTCTGAGGAATTTTCTTTTGCTTCAAAACAAAACCAACTCTAACTTCCTCAATAGTCCCACAATTCGAAATTTCTAAGTAGATAGTGTATAATTTAAGGATACATGGATTAAACTTTTTTTGTAAGAAAATAATTTTTTAAAAAAATAACAACAAAGGAATGATAAATAAATTAAAGATCAATAAAAAATTAAACAATACATTAGATTTGAATCTTGAGTCTATATCATAGCTTTGGAACAATGTAATCTGAAAAAAAAAAAGTTCAAAAATAAAGAGATTTAATAGTTTAAATATGTATGATGATAAAAAATTAGTGATTTGATAAAAAATTGCAGAGCCATCATTAGAAATGACTATGCAATTAGTTATGGTGAAACCCTAGGAAGTATTCTTTATCTATCTCGCTCCTCATAAGACCCTGCTCAATTACATAGCAGTCAACGAGAACTTGGTCTCTTCCGTGATAGACGGACTTCCAAGCTGATGTCATCCTCATCTTATTAGCTTATGATTCAAAATGGCTAGTCTCATACCTTTGTAATTAGATGGTACTTATCGACATAATATCAATCACTATGATTTCAACTCTAGATCCTTCTTGAGCTAGCTTGCTCTTTTATCAAATTTATTCCAAAGATGTAATAGTGCTATTTTTATTGGGCTGCTTTAACTGATCCTTGTTGTTACATGTCACTGCATCATCCGTCCATATTTTAACTTACTCTCTCTATATATATGAGAGAGAAAAAAAGAAATTTGTATTATGAGAATACCATATTATACTATTCAAGGCAATAAATATACGTATCAACAAATTGAAATTAAAACTTTAATTATATAACTCAAAAAATAAATTAAAGAACTCTGATATTAGATCAGAATACCATTAAAAATTACTAGCGATGATATTAGAAGAACTCAAATAAAATGAAACAAATATGGAGAATTCACATAGCAAAAATGTATGTTTTTAGTTTGTAAGTAATGCTTAGGTTTTATGGTTTTTTTTAATGATTATTTTCTTTGTACTGTGTTAAAGGAAATGGTTCATAGAGGAACAAGCCAATCATTTAATCGATAAAGTAATAACAATTATTTCATGAGATATTTTTGTTTAATTATTCCATCGATCAAATGCCCCCGTGGAAGAAAATATTTTCTTTGAGAAGAATTTTTTTTTTTTTTAAAAAAATAAGTTTGGTTCTAATTTATTTTCTCTTGTTTGGCTGATAAGTACAAAATATTTTCAATTATTTGGTTGGTGAATGAAAATATTTTCCAGAAATTATTTTTGTCTAGAGAATAGAAAATATTTTTAGCAAAATAGTTTTTGACATGAAAATCAACCCCACTAATCAATTCGGGAATCAATCTCGATGCATGAAGTTTCAAATCGCAATTTGATTTATTTTAAAAAATAATATTTTATTTTAAAAAATCATATTTTATTTTTTGGGGGAGGGCATGGTGGAGCCGATAGGGGTTCCAGAATAAGTTTTATTTTTTTTCAAAAAATAAGTTTTATTTTTTTTCAAAAAATAAGTTTTATTTTTTTTCAAAAAATAGGTTTTTTTTTTTTGGGGGGGGGGAGGGGGGGGGGGGCTGGTGGAAGGGGGTCGGGGGAAAATTTTCAAATTTAAAATGTTTCTCAAAAATAAATTTTAACTTTTTTTCTTGAGGTGCAGAGGCTAGGAGGGGTTCGGGATAAGGGGTGGGATAAAAAAAAAATTAAAATTTGAAATATATAATCTTTTAAAAATATATTTTTAATATTTTTTTCATAGGGGGAGGGGGTGGAGGTGAGGGTTGGGCGGTGATAGGTGGGTCAGGGTAATGTACAGGGTCAAAAATTATAAAAATTTAAAATATTTTTCAAAAATAATTTTCAATTTTTTTGCTGTGATGAGATGAAAAAACATTGTAATTTGAGATTAGAGAGTTTTGAAGAATATTTCTCTTGTTAAGTTTAAAGAAAATTAAGTTGATTCGAAAAATATTTTTTGAAATATTTAAATTAATAAAAACATGAAAAATTAAAAAAATATTTTTTTTCCTACCAACACATCCTAAATATACAATATTGCCTGCCTGCCTGTAAATAAAACCTCTTTTATCCCTTAAGTGACATATACTAAACTTCCTTTTAAATACTGAGTTTGGTCAAGTAAAGCCATCTTTCCCACTTTGAAAAAAATTGTTTAGAATATCCCAACTTTTGTGTTTCCCCTTTAATTCATCAAATCATATTCAACATAATTTGGTCCATTTGGATATTGTGGGTATTACGTATTGCATACAATTTCTTGTGGACCTATGAATAAGACCCACAAATAAAATAGTAGAATATATTGCACTAATAATACAAATTAAAGTTCTTTCTTCATGCATCATCACATTCAGCCCCTCTAAATACCAAATCATTCAAAAGACGATGCTTATGTCATGAGTCAATTCATGAAGAATAGGGATAAATTTTATAAATGGTCCGCTTGAGTAGTTTGAATTGTTAACCAATAGGTATCAACTCAAGCATTATCATCATTAAAAAACTAAAATTTCCAATGAGTAATGAACTTTTACGGTACATTTGAAATTTTATTTATGGTTCAGATCCTCTCGATGAAAAATTATACTATTTATATATATCATAAATATAACTTTTTATGTATTACCTCCTTCGATTAATTCGTGTGTCTACTTCATAAAATTTTGAAACCCTTAAAAAACATCCTAACTCTGTCACTGTTAGTCATATACCATACGACTATGGTAAAAAGAATGATAAGACATAAAGGATACTAGTATTTCGTTTCAGTAAAGGATCCAATATAAGTTGTACAAAAGATGAATATACAAATGTGGACTTGATGTAGGACTGACTTTGTTGCATTCAACATTATTTGCAGTTCAAAACAAACAATGCACATCCGTGAGCCTTTATTGACATAGATATTGAATCCTTTATGGCTCCAAGATTTGTGCCACTCCACACTTCACTGCCAGTGCACTTTGAACTTGTAGCCTGAATTGCCTTGGTTATGTCAGATATCTTTGCTGACATTTCTGTCACCTGGTTGTTCAAATTGAAGAAAGCCAAGTAGATCTCTCCTGAAAATGTATTGAACAGTATACTGATGTCTGATTCCCAACCAGTGTGCAAGTAGTTTTACATCATAAAGCTAAATAGAACCACAATGATACGTACTATTCATAGCGAGTCTGATACCAGTAAACTGAGAAATAGCCTGCTATCATAGGTTCAACTGCATAGATTATGTAAAAACTCTATCTATTTAACTATTCATAACAAGCCTGATATGGTTACCCAAGAACGCGTCTGCGAGTATAGGTATCACTGCTATTATTGGTTAAACTGCACAGATAATGTAATAACTCTCCATATTGTCTAAACCATTCATAGCAAGCCTGATATGGTAACCCCAGAAATAGCCTGATAGTATTGGTTCAACTGCACAGAAATTATAACTTAAAAACCATCTAGTAGATGATCTGCAAATAAGTGCAGCCACTGATGGTCACTACATATATTGACATTAGCAAGGTGCTGTAATACACATAGGGTTACAATGCATCACCTAGCTGGCTTCCATTTTATAGCTTTTGGGATTGCTTAATGCTAAGGAACCACATACCATAGACCAAATTTCTAGCCAATTAGCTCGTATATTCTAACGCACGATAATGGCTTCAAATTTGCTTACTCCCTCGGTGTTTATTATTTCTAATTGATCAAGACTAATCTCTGTTGATTCAACCTTAGATATTCTTTTAAGTTACAAACATAGCAGCTTGCTTGCATCTCCTTTTAACTTTAGGCTAATTATTGTAAACTCCCATGGTTATATCCCTTTCATTCAGACTCACAAAACTCAACAAAAAAGAATGTACGTATTTCACTATCATCCATTAAAGACATTCTCCTTTAGGTTAATAAGATCAGCCGTCTCTCGAAGAAATAAATTTTTTGTTAAGAGAAACCATACCTCTCCTTCCAGTTGCAAGCCAGGACCTAACTCCACCAGAAGAAGCTGCATGAAAGAAGAATCAGTACATACTAGTAGATATCAATCTCTAAGTTGGACATAAATCAGTGCATTGTAGGCAAGTTCTCCAGATGGAAATAAAATGACCTTTGACAGTTTTCATGATAGCACAAAGACCAGAATAACTGTTCATAAGGGTTCCATTGTAGTTCTCCCACATCTGTTAAGCAAAAATCAGTGTCAAATTTTAGATGAAACTGCAAGAGTCTCCATTTCTTGAAAGAATGCATAGAACTTCTTGTGCATGACTTGCTGCTGATAGAACAGTGAACAGGTCATACATTTGTACATTTCAAGCTGAATTACCTGGTTGGCATGTGATCTGCAACGTGAAAATGAACCTCTGCTCATCTCTTTAGCTGTAAGCTTTCTATATGAAGATGCACCAAAACAAAGTTCTGTTCTCTCTGTTACCAATAAGTGAAGCTTGCCGTGATTTTGGTGCTTATGTACCATCTCCCCTTCTCTGCATAAAGGACAACTTCATCATAAGCCAGGAAGATCAACAAATATAGCATAAACAAAAACACAGTCGAATTGGATATATCGGAGGAAGCTGAAGATATTTACGATGCTAAAAGTGCTTCTCTCTTGTTTAGACAAAATGGTGCCTTGCGTTTTGAATTCTCTTCCCAGCACACTTGCTCTACATTATTGTCAAGGACTTTAGTAGACCAGCCATTTGCCTTTACATCTTTGCAGCTCCTTAGAGCCAAAACTCTAGTCTCCAACACATCTATTTTCTCTTTATCCGCGGTATGGCGAGTCAAGTCATGTTTTCCAGATGAACTTAAGGAGCCTGTCACATGATGAAACTGCATTTGAAAACATCAGCTTAGGATTGAATTGTATGCCTAAGTGAAGCCACAAGTTGAGTCACTTTAAATTTATTAACATGCCTCCATGTTGTTCGAGCTAAACCAGTTAATCTCCAACAGAGTAGGATTCGTAAGAAGACTGAGTGTAGCATCATCAAGCTTTCTCATATCTCCACCAAAGATAAGAGGGGACCTGGCCATGGACCATAGAGTCACCTGCCAGAAGATCCATCGAATACAAACTGGTCACTTGAACTATGCCATATTTGCACAACCACTACGGAAAAATTACCTGAGTACGTTGCTCATCCAGATTCAGCCCGCAATATCTATGTGGACCATCATTTGAACCTGCGACAAAACGGAGTATAATATTTCATGACGGCTTTTCCTCCTTTGATTTTCCCAAGAGGAACGCATAATTCTGTGGTGGAGGAGAATCATAGCAACCAAATCGGTTGTTAAAATTCTAACCAAGTAAGCTAAGCACAAGAAATTGTAAGTTTTTGAAATATGATGAACTCCTGCTTAACTTTTAAAGTCAGTTGGAAAGAATATCTCTAGTTTGAAGATCTAGGAACAATAATTTGCATTTATCCTTACATTGTAACAGACAGAACCTTATGCTAGTACAACAACAACAACAACAACAACAACATACCCAGTGGAATCCCACAAATGGGGTCCGGGAAGGGTAAAATGTACGCAGACCTTACCACTACCTCATAGAGATAGAGAGGCTATTTCTGGAAAACCCTTGTCTAAAAAATCAAGCCCCATAAGTAGAAGAGAACCTTATGCTCGTGCACTTAAATAAACAGTCCCAGATGAGAATGAATATGCAGCAAACAAGTATGTATCTTTGGCAAATTATACAAAATCCTCAATATTATTTTTTTAAGTTTAACAAACACAGCAAATAAAAAGAATCCTTCACCTGCATCTGTTAGCCATCCAAGTGGTAGCATATCTAAGTCAGGCCATGATTTCCCCTTCAGGCCCTTGACTCCTACTAAGTTAGCAGCAGAGAAGTCCCTGGCACAAGGGTAAGGAGAAATCTATGTCAACAGCTAAATAATAAGATAGTTTCGCAGACAAAGAACAAACCAGAAAATAAAATTTGAGCTGAAACATCTGATTGTTAAAACATTGACCATACTGCTTAACTATTTAGAAGCTCAAGGAACTTCCGTCAAATCTATGACATATCTATGAGATAGATTAGCAATCACAATAAACAATGTGATAATAAACTTTTGGCAGCAAGCTTAGGGAAAAAGACAAAATCCTGACAAATTATTAGAACAGGTAGCATAATTTACCTTGCAATGTTGAAGTGGGCAGAGACATCATTCCAAGTATCCCAGTCATCCCCGGTTACTCGATACATATTGACCAAACCACTAACCTCCTTTGCTATGATTGGTTTTGCATTAGTTCCAGGGGACAAGGAATATATGATAGGTCGGCTAAGCTCATTCAATACCTACAGATAAAGATATTGTTATCACATTTCTCACTTGCCATTGTTAGATGACCGTATGGTTCCAAAGACAAATTTTTCAGCTATTATGTTTACTAATTCATCCTTTCAGAAAGTAAAATCATTTCATAGCACCACTAAAAGGGGCAAGATGCAGTGGGTTAAGGAGAAGAAAGTTAACAACCTTACCTCTGAAACAACGGTTATCTCATTTAAATCCAAGTCATCACCGAACACACAGTCATGTTTCACTGAATAAAAAAAAAACAGAGAATTCCTTTAAGATAATAGCACAGAAAAATCAACAGTTAAACAGTGATCTCAGATTTATAGCCTGTACAATCCAAACAAGTATTAGTCCTGCTTCTTAAAGAAGTTTTTCTAGAAAGCAGAATCATTGAGTTTATGACATTAAAGTTAATCTCTTAAGTTATGGTTTCATGTGAAATCAGACTTTTGAACACATCAAATCTTCAGGTACATCATCATAACTGATGAAAATATAACTCCCAGTAATTGTCTTGAATAACGAATGTCTTACCAAAATCAACACCCCAGTCAGCATATTGTTGATAGAGTGACCTAAGGAATGCTCTTCCAGCTCCCAACTTGGTATTCACACTCATGAAACCATTTTTCATCCATGCGCAAGTCCTCTCTTTAATTCCTATATCTTGTGCACGCCATTGTCGACCAGCCTCCTCATAAGCTTTGCCCTGTTGGATGTATCACCAACAAGACTAACATTTGTCATAGCTACTTATAAGATGAACTTTATCAGCTATCATCAACACGTTTAGATTAAAAATGGATATGAACTGGCTCAAGAAAGCTGCATTTTATAGTCTAACGAAATTGGACTGCATACAACAATATTTTACATCTATAATGAAAGCAAAAAAGTTGAGTTGGTTCTGGATAAAGAAAAATACCGTAGTGGTATCCAGTATGACGGTGTTAGCATTGAATGCTTGTACACTTAAACCTCTCATTACATGAATCCCAAATTTCAGGCCCATGCTATGAACCTTTTGGGCCACTTCAGTAAACCCTTTTCCACCTTGAGAGGAAGGCCATCTTCCAGGGTCAGGAAGCATCCTTCCCCACTCATCAAAGACATCAAAACCATAAGAATCAGTATAAGCACCTATTGTTTTCTTCCTATACCAAAGAAAGTCCACCACAACATACTGCACAGAATCCAAAAGTAGACAGAGTTTAGAGGTGAAAGCAGAAGCACATTGAAATTGTTAAAGAATCTAAATTCTATGCATTCTCATTTTAGGGAGTGGTTAGGTTTATGAAATTCATTTCCTACTGAAAATGTTCTCCACAAAATTATTATGTATTAGAGATTCATAATCATATAGCAAATTACAAAGGTTGTTTCGATGAAACTTTTGAGTACTTAAAGTTAATAATATGAAGTTACAGTTGTAAGGAAAACTACTTAAATCCATAACGGAGCAAAGTCACATGATCTCCAAACACCAGAAAATAGAGAAGTCATTTTCCATTATAACAAAGACACCATTAAAGCCTTTTATTTTATATTTTTTGTGAAACTATTACCTGATAACCATGAGGTTTTAACCGTCGTGCTACAAGTTGTGCATTCTGAAGAAATTCTTCCTCAGAGATGGTCCAACAAAACGAGTCATAGGAATTCCATCCTCTTGGTGGCAAGTTGGCTCTTCCAACATCACCCTGAGATTTAGTTTCTGAGGTTTCCCTGTGGTTATGACCCCAATAGTACTCAAACAATTGAAAATCAATGATACAAAGACTGACCCAACTCGTCAATTAAGTCAAAAACTTGTTGTACCACCCAACTCTATAGTGAGAAATGATAGTAGAGGAAAAAGGCCAAAATGCATCATAAGTTTTCGTTTTATCAAAAAATACATGTGGGTTTTGTTTCTCCAGAGCTTGTAAAAGTATCAGACATGATTTTGGCAGAAAATAATTACGAGAAACTAGCATAGAAAAGTTGCAAGAAAACCATTTCAATGGCCAAAGGGCTGTAAATAGTCATCCAATAAGTAAATCTTGGGTGATGGATATCAAGCATCAGAATTTTCCTACTTATAATTATAACATCAAAAACAAAGAAACAAAAGTAATTCTGAAATAGAATGAAGTTTGGAGGAAGCATACCAGTGAAGGAAAAGAGTGAAGAAAATGATGGCCTTCAAGATCATCCCTTTTCAGAAGTATTCTTAGTGCTAACAAATTGAATGAAAAATGGGTGAGTTGATGTGTTAAAAAGTTGTGATTGGGAAGACACAATCAGCGGATGCTGTTTCGGAGCAAACGGCAAGTGTCACCTCACATAGCTCGATTTTCTGTCATGACTAATATACACTCATATATAAGTTGATATCTTCGTGCAGTTTTTAGGTCTATTTTGTTAGTCTAAAAATATGATTTATTTTTTCCCTTTTCTTTTCACTTCTAGTTTTGGTTTTGGCCATCTCTAATCTGAGATGAAAGTGGATATATTAATTTTTGGAAAAGAATATATTTTTCAAGCATGAAATTAGTATGAGAATATTCTCATCTCCTATTATCTCTTCTGTTTAAGGGAATTTTGTTATATAAAATACTTTTTTTTTCCTTTTAGAGTTCATTTGTTAAAGTTAATTTTGTTAATTCTTCTATTATCTCGTCTATTTTGGGGAATTTTGCTACATACAACACTTTTTTTTCCTTTTTGAGTTCAGCTACTAAAGTTAATTTTGTTAATTCTCCTATTATCTCATAGGTTTTGGGGAAATTTTCTATATACAATACTGTTTTTTCCTTTTTGAGTTCAGCTACTAAAGTTAATTTTGTTATTTTACTTGTTTTATCTAGATACATATAGTTTTGTTATTTTACTTATTTTATCTAGATATACTCAATTTAAATATTATTTTCTCACATTGAATACAATATCAAATTACTAAAATTTAATTATAAAATTATATGATCAATATAATATTGAAAATAAAAATAAAAATATGATCAAATGAAATATAAATAGAATCTTATACTGAAACTATTTTCATAATCCTGGTAACAAAACATGTCCAAAAAAATTATATATCAAGAGAATTTAGAGAACTTCTAATTTTTTAATATTTTATATAAATATTCTTTCTGTCGAACTATAGTTGTCCATTATTAATTTAGTACAAGGATTAAAAATAATAAATAATAGAAATAATTTTATCAAATTACCTTTTTAATAGAATAAATACAGTGTTTTCAAAATACAATAGAGAGATGACCATAATTAATGATAAGAGTAAATTATGAACGATAAAATTAGCTCTTAATTTCATAAAGTAGATAAGTATTGTTAGCAATTTATTATTTTTTATAGGGAAAAGAGTTAAAATTGCTCCTAAACTATGTGAAATAGATCACTTATACCCTTCATTACATTTTGGGATCAAAATTACCCCTGCCGTTATTTCAAGGGACCACAAATGCCCTTACACCGTTATCCTTGTCACATGGCAATCCACGTAGATATCCATGTAGCAATAAAAGGGTCAAAATTACCCTCGAACTATTCAAAATAGCTCAAATATACCCTTCGACGATTTTTGATATCTAAACTACCCTTGTTGTCTATGTTTTGGACCACAAATGTCCTTATTTTATAAAAAGAATAGCGAAAAAAGAAATATATATATTATTTAAATAAATTTTATATACACAATTTATTTCTAATTTTTAAAAGGGAAAAGGGTCAAAAATACCCCTCAATTTTGTTTTATTGTTTCACTTTATCCACGCCGTTAAAATAAGTTTATTCATACCCCTGCCATTAATAAACTCACCAGATTTGCCCCTAAATTGGAGGGATTGCCCCAAATTATATTGTGGGAAAATGGTCAAAAATACCCCTCAATTTTGTTTTATTGTTTGACCTAATCCTTGTCGTTAAATGAGTTTATTTTTGCCTCCACCTTTACAAAACTTATCACCCATGCCCCTACTTAGATGAAAATATCTGAATTAACCCAAAAATTAAAGAATGAAGAGATTTCTGTAAAGATGATTTTCTATTTCATCAAGAATAAGTATTTTTTTTAATTATTTTTTGTTATTAACTTGAAAAAGTAAGAAAAATCTTCAACTCTTCAATTGTTTCAATAGTTGTTGGTAGCTTCGGCGATGGCCTAGATGCTATCTACTATGCTGCCACCCTCCTCTTTGCTCCAGATTTGACTGAATTTTTTACGCTGCTTCAGAACGCCATTGAAGCAACATCACAACTCCGACATTTTCGACAAAATCTATTAACAAATTATGTTTGTTGTATTCCGGTCCTCCAAATCCACCATATACGGCAACGTAAGTGACCATGTTTTTATAAATCAGAGATGGGTTTGGAGGAGATGAATTTTGGGATTAATTTGATATGAATTTATTGAATTTAGTGAGTCAAATTCGGGTTGAAAAAGAAAATCGGGTCGAAAAAGAAAATCGGGTCATTCTCACTTGAATTGGATAATTTAATTTAATTTGGGGCTTTTCCATTCAATTGAAGGGCATAGATGATAAGTTTCGTAACAACGAAGACAAAAATGAACTCATTTAACGAGAAGGATTAGGTCAAACAATAAAATAAAATTGAGGGTTATTTTTGACCCTCTTCCCATATAAATATAATTTGGGCAATCCGTCCAATTTAGGGGTAAATCTGGTGAGTTTGTTAATTGCAGGGGTATAAATAAACTTATTTTAATGGTGGGGATAAAGTGAAACAATAAAAAAAATTATGGGGTATTTTTGATCCTTTTCCCTAACAAAAAAAATACTTATTTTTAATGAAACAGAAAATTATCTTGACAAAAATCTCTTCATCCTTTAATTTTTGGGTTAATTCAGATATTTTTGTCCAAGTAGGAGCATAAGTGATAAGTTTTGTAACGCTGGAGGCAAAAATAAACTCATGTAATGATAAGAATTAGGTCAAACGATAAAACAAAATTGAGGGGTATTTTTGACCCCCTTTCCATATGAATATAATTTGGATCAATCCGTCTAATTTAGGGCTAAATTTGGTGAGTTTGTTAATGATAGAGTATAAATAAATTTATTTTAATGATGGAAATAAAGTAAAACAATAAAATAAAATTGAGGGGTAATTTTGGTATTCGTGAATAATTTTAAATCACAATCTTTTTTTTTTTTTTTTATGTTTCTTTTTTTCTGATATCTTGCCATCAAACACTGCATAAAATTGGAGGAAGGGTGTATAAATTAGTCAAACATCTCTAAAGACTCCCTACTCTAGCTTCTGTTTTCCAGTTTGTTTCTTATGTTAGTAGGTTATTATTATTACAGTAGCTTTGGTTTCTTCTGTGTGCTCTATGCATAAAGCTACTTTCTCTCTCTCTCTTCAACTTCATAAATTCTCGAGATTGGCGTCAAGGCCAGGGGACCTCTCTTCTTTCTTTTCATTACTTAATTCTCTCCTGGGCTTTTCAGTTTTTTTCAGTCTTCCCACTCTGATATATATCTGAGAGCAAGAAGCAAAGAAAAGGGTATTAGAGATTAGTAGAGGAGAAGGGGTTGTATATTTATTTGAAAAAAAGCAATCTTGATGAGTTTGAGAGGAGGCTCTCTTGGAGTAGAGAGCCTACCTGTTCATTCAAGAACCAGTGCCACCATTTCTTTTGCTTCAACCATTGTTTTGTGTTCTTGATAAAGGGGTTTTTGTGTCATCTATTTTGTTTGGAGTTTGTGACTGTAGCAACAAAGAGATGGATAGTAGCAAGTATGTGAGGTATACACCAGAACAAGTGGAGGCTTTGGAGAGGGTTTATGCAGAATGTCCAAAGCCAACTTCTTTGAAGAGGCATCAGCTCATTAGGGAGTGTTCCATTCTTTCAAATATTGACCCTAAACAGATCAAAGTCTGGTTTCAGAACAGAAGGTATTTTCAAGAATCTTTTTTTTTTTGATATAATGTTTGATAGAGAGATTGCTAAGAAGTTTGAAAAGTTTCCTTGTTACTCCAAATGGGATAGTGTTTTCTTGTATTCCTTTTCAAATATGTATGGATGTGAGTTAAACCCTTTTCCTTTTCAAGCTTTTTCCCCCTTTTGGAAATTGGGGTCAGATGTGATAAAAGGGCCTTTACATTTTCTAGTTTCATGCTTTTGAATGTGTTCTGTCTGTTTTTTCATATTATCTCTCTTGTCTTTCCATGATGGAAGATAAAGTGTGCAACTGCTGACTCTGAATCAGTAGGGAAACTTTTGCCATTGTATATTACTGGGTTAAAGGATTGTCTTTAAAAAAAAAAACTTTTTTGTCAATTTTAGCAAGGCTAGGATTGATTAATTTTGTGCATTTTTGTTTTTGACCATCTGCATCTTTGATAGTATTTATTGTGTGCTAAGTAATTTAGTGCATTTGGTTTGTTTTGTCACCGCCTGCTTCTGTAACTTAAAATGTTGACTTATTAAATGAGAAGAAAGATATGGACAGGTTTGATTCCTTCCTGAAAATGGTGTTCCTTTTTTTGACCTTCAATAAATATGCTTCTAATTAAATGAAGTAACATTAACTTGATGAAAGAAATCTTTGATTTTCTCCTCCTGATCAAGCTGCTCCTTTTTGGTCTTAGTGCCTTTTCCTGGTAACTCTTGTGGAATCATTTGCTTTTTCAAAGCTGGTGTCAGTCAATGAGCACCTTCTCAGTGGTGGCCCTTTATACTGTACACACATATATTTAGGCTTTCTGTAGCCATGACTTCTATTTTGTTCCCAGTATTGGATTTCCAAGTTTCTGGAATCATTTTAGGTGTAAAGGGAAGTAAAGACTGAATCTTGAAGTCACTTCTTGGGTTATCCCTCCACTAATAAACTTAGTGTAAGTGAAGTTGGAATTAAAATTCAATTCCAAGGAATTCCAGTTCTGTTTTGCTTGCTTATTTCAAATGAAATGAAAAACAATTGCAAGCTTTTACCTGAAATATGAGCATCTGTTTATTATAGTACAGACATGTTAAGCAATTTCTTCTCCAAATACAAGAGGTAAATATGCATATTCCACTTAATTTTGTAGCTACAAAGCTAAGGGAATCCTTCTCCTTTTGGCTTCATTTCTCTTTGATACAAATAGAAGCGCAAGTTTGTAGCAACAGGCACGATTTCTTCTTAGGTAAAGGCAGAAAATTTATCCGATTTGATTGGCTTATTTTGCTAGAGATCTTTCCAGAATTGACTTCCTATCTTCAAAATCTGGGAAATTGTTGTTAGGACTGGTTGATACGGCCCATGATGCAAAAGATGCTTTAATGTGATTAGCCATTTGCATAAAGCAAATATATTTATAGATATCCTAAGAGAATAAGTGGTACTGAAAGTACTCTTGTTGCTTGAGTTGGGTCTTTGTTCTTTGTATTACCAAATCTTTTCAATCTGTCTTCACTAAGGTAGAAGCAGATATGTGTATTAGCCTATGTTTTTCTCTAATTCAAATTCATTTTAGAACTTTACTTTTCAGTATTTCTTTTGGCGAAAAGTCATATTCTATTCACCATTCTCAGATAGGTAGCGTAAATCAGTATTTCCTTTACCTTCTGTAGATGTCGTGAGAAACAGAGGAAGGAGGCATCTCATCTCCAGACCGTTAACAGGAAGCTGACTGCTATGAACAAACTATTGATGGAAGAGAATGACCGTCTACAGAAGCATGTTTCACATCTTGTGTATGATAATGGCTACATGCGACAGCAGTTGCATACTGTGAGTTCTCTACATGCAGATTCCAGCTCTTTGATAAAATTGATTTTCACAGGGATTAATTAAAAAATTTAATTTAAACAAAAATTTCTCTGTAGGGGTTTCAATGGACCATATTCCAAAATCTTATGTTTAAATCTGCTATCTTTTGTTGCAACTGTAACTTACAAAGTTAACCTGCTAAAACTTGTACGAGTTGCATTCAATTCCGTCCCTTTATGCTTGGATAAATCACGTCCTACAGTCGCCATATGTTGTATGTTTCTTTTTTGGTAATGAAACTCAAGATGCATTGTAGCAGGCTAACGGTACGACCACGGATACCTGCTGTGAGTCTGTGGTCGTGAGTGGTCAGCAGCAGCAACAAAACCCAATGCCTCAGCATCCGCAAACGGATGCTACCAGCCCAGCTGGGTAATCAGACTTTATCCTTTCATCCATCTGAATTATTATTATCATGGTTGAAAACTAATTTATTTCCTTTTTCAATGTCTTCTTTTTGAAGTCTTCTAGCAATAGCTGAAGAGACCCTGACAGAGTTCCTTAGTAAAGCTACAGGAACTGCTGTCGACTGGGTGCAGATGATTGGGATGAAGGTAAGTCTTCTCTTTGATTCTTCATCTCTAGCCTTTGTGTCATTGTTTCATTTCATATATGTTAATTTCCCTCCCCCCTTCCCTTTTCTGATTTAGCCTGGTCCGGAATCTATTGGCATCGTCGCTGTTTCCCGTAACTGTAATGGTGTTGCAGCACGAGCTTGCGGCCTTGTGAGTCTAGAGCCCATGAAGGTACTTCCTGTTACTCCCTTTCTGATTCATATTAATTTTCACAGGTAATTGCTGTCTTCCTTAGCGTGTTGTGTTTTAGCATTGCCGTTGTTGAGTTGTAGAAAGTGTTGTTTCAGGTTGCTGAGATCCTTAAAGATCGTCCTTCTTGGCATCGCGATTGCCGTTGCCTTGATATACTGAATGTAATACCTACAGGAAATGGAGGGACTATCGAGCTCATATACCTGCAGGTTTGTCGTGTTTCCGTGCTTAATTCTAGGCAATGTGAATCTGAGAATTATGTTAATTCAGCACTCAAGCATTGGATGTCGTTGTGTTGTTTCACTAGACTTATGCACCAACTACGTTGGCATCGGCTCGTGACTTTTGGACATTGAGATACACTAGAAGTTTGGAAGATGGAAGTGTTGTGGTATGTATTAGGCATAATCCAAAAACTTCTTTTATAACTTTCCCAATCCAAGAACTTTATTTCCATATAAGCAATGTATGTAACAAGTATGTTCTTGCATTCATTCCTCTGGACTTTTATTTGCAGGTATGTGAAAGATCTTTGACGTCTACCACAGGAGGCCCAGTTGGGCCTCCTGCTACTAGTTCTGTTAGGGCGAAAATACTACCAAGTGGTTTCCTCATTCGGCCTTGTGAGGGTGGGGGCTCAATCGTCCACATTGTTGACCATATTGATCTCGATGTGAGTAAATTTAATTGGCCAATTATCGAGCATTATTTTTATCTAGATTCCTTCTTCTGAACCAAACATTTTTCGTGCACAGGCTTGCACTGTTCCCGAAGTCCTCAGACCACTTTATGAATCGTCCAAGATCCTTGCTCAGAAAATGACAATGGCTGTAAGAAATTTCTTATGTTTCTTTCTCGACAACTGGCTATTTTAAGAAGTCAACTTACCTTAAGATATCCGTGCAGGCGTTCCGATACATAAGGCAGATAGCGCAAGAAACCAGTGGAGAAATCCAATATGCTGGAGGTCGGCAACCTGCTGTTTTGAGGGCTTTTAGTCAGAGATTATGCAGGTAAAAGCTCAGATGTTTGTTAGAGACAAATGTACTACACTGCGCTAACAGTCTGAATCAAGCTTTGGAGCAGTCATGATTAAAAATAGGCACTCAATCTATATGAAATATATTAAATATGCACCATTCTCAGTAGTGATTTTCAGATTACAAATAGTTGAGTGCTCGTGATTAAAAAATTCCTGGAACTTCCACCATCTCAGGCAAACAAAAGCTTTTGTCTTTGATTTTCTTACATTAGTTTTGCCGTATGAGTCTTGCGACTGGAAAATTTTGATTCTCAATATTTACTGCAGGGGATTCAATAATGCGGTTAGTGGATTTATTGATGATGGTTGGACAATTATGGTTAATGATGGTGTGGATGATGTAACAATTGCTGTAAATTCTTCACCAAGTAAATTCCTTGATGCACAATACACTACCTTGTCAATTCTCCCCACTTTTGGAGGAGTCCTGTGTGCAAGAGCATCAATGCTTCTTCAGGTATGTTAAGTTCGAGTACTTGTAGGACCTATTGCTGTAATATTATCACATAGTTCTAATTGCTGGATATGGTGTTGTTCTATTTTGCACTCCCCTTTCGTAGAATGTTTGCCCTGCTTTGCTTGTCCGCTTCCTTAGGGAGCACCGTTTGGAGTGGGCTGACTATGGAGTTGATGCTTACTCTTCCGCATCTCTTAAAGCTAGTCCCTATGCTGTCCCTTATGCCAGACCTGGTGTACCCAGCAGCCAGGTCATTTTACCGCTTGCTCAGACTGTGGAGCACGAGGAGGTAAGTAGGTCTTATGTTATATTTTGTGGTTGTGACTGTTGCAGGTCTCTGACTGATCATATAACTGTGTTTTATTCTGAATTTACTATGTACCTAGTTTCTTGAGGTTGTTCGGCTAGAGGGTCATGCTTTCTCTCCAGAGGACATAGCTTTATCACGGGATATGTATTTGTTACAGGTTGATAGCTCTGCCCTTCTGGAGACTCACTTTGTTCTTTCCAAGGTATTTTGGTTTGTAATGCTCTTGCAATGAAAATGCAGCTATGCAGTGGAGTTGAAGAGAGTGCCACAGGTGGCTGTGCTCAGCTTGTTTTTGCACATATTGATGAATCTTTTGGTGATGATGCTCCATTGCTTCCGTCTGGTTTCTCTGTCATTCCACTGGAGCCTAAATCGGTTAAGTGATGGCTATTATGTATCTTACAAGTTCAATGTGTAATGAAGTTTGGCCATTGGAGGAACTTGCAAATGCAGAAACTTCAAGCTTTTAGTTGCAAGCTGTTTCTGCCTTTCATCTTTTAGAAAGTTTAAGATTATTTTTGATGTTCTGCAAAAAAGTTTATTAGCATCTGAAGGCTCAATTTGGTGTTTTGAGAAGTCACCTAGCATCTGGAAACCGCCAGAGGATGTGTGGATTAGCTTCCTACCTTGTTCTCATAGTTTACTACTGTTACTGTTTATGATGCAGGATTCTCCCAGTGCAGCTCGGACTTTGGATTTAGCTTCAACTCTTGAAGCTAGAACTGGTGGAACAGGACCAGCTGGTGAAGTTGAAGGAAGCAATTACAACCATCGTTCAGTCTTGACGATTGCATTCCAGTTTGCTTTTGAGAATCACTATCGAGAAAATGTAGCTGCTATGGCTCGCCAATATGTGCGAAGCATTGTTGGCTCTGTTCAGAGAGTTGCTATGGCTATTGCACCTTCTCGACTCGGTTCTCAGTTGACACCTAAATCCTTCCCTGGCTCACCAGAAGCTGTCACATTGGCGAGATGGATTTGCAGGAGCTATAAGTATGGGTTTTAAAGGTCTTTGCAGTGTTTTTGCTGTAATTCATAGTTATCTGAGTTTTGCATCACCAAATAGCAACTGCTGACATACACAGATAAATGTTGTTGTAGCATAGTTTAAATGAAAGGTTAACCAGACTCATCCAATACTGAGCCCCACTCTGATTCATTTTCACCCTTGGGTTAACAAATACCGAAGGACTGATTCTTTAACTTGCAACCTGATGTGCTCATGCAACACCTTGAATTTGACCCAGTTTCTCGTCCTGGTTTAACTTATTCACTGTGATTTCAGGGATCTTACTGGGGGAGAATTGCTACAGGTGGATTCTCAAGCTGCCGGTGATGCTGTTCTGAAACAACTATGGCACCATACTGATTCAATAATGTGCTGCTCCGTCAAAATGAATGTCAGTAATATCACCTCCTGTTAGTTGCGCTTTTCTGATAGGAAAGGTTTCTCTACTATTCCTTTTCAAGAAATATGTGATGATAGCAAAATGATTTGTCTACTTAATGCAGGATTCTGCAGTTTTTTCATTTGCAAACCAAGCAGGACTTGACATGCTTGAAACTACTCTAATAGCTCTTCAGGATATAATGCTTGATAAAATCCTAGATGAAGCTGGTCGAAAGGTCCTCCTTTCAGAGTTCCCCAAGATTATGCAGCAGGTTTTACTACCATCTTACTATGTCAATATACTAGAATTGTACATTTAATTAAGTAGTTTATCATGAGAAGTTCTATGAACGCTTGGAAATAGGTTATTCAATACTTAACAAGTTCTACCATATGGTGCTATGTGTACCTAACCTCATGTTTCACAATACAAGATTTTAGAGATTATTACCAAACAATTTGGTGATATCTAATACCCTTTGTGCTTGTAGGGCTTCGCCTATCTGCCAGCAGGGTTGTGTGTATCGAGCATGGGGAGGCCGGTGTCGTATGAGCGAGCTGTTGCATGGAAGGTCCTTAATGATGATAACTCCAATCACTGCCTAGCTTTCATGTTCATAAACTGGTCTTTCATTTAAGTTCCAAACATATGATCTGTGTAAAGCTGGCATTAGCTATCGACTCGTTATCAGTTGTTTTGTACTAAACAATGTCTTGCTCCAGTGGATTCCAACATGTATATAATGTATGAAACCATGGTCTTTGTCTTTTTTGAATTTTTTGACTAAGGGAATTCAATTGAATCCTTCTTGGTTTTCTTGGATGCATTTGGAAAGTTGGTTGGGTTGCCAACCATGAATGATTGTTTTGCCTAAATATAGGGTCCATCTTTTACTAATTGGGCTGTTAGCCTAATATGGTTAGACTTCTAGCTGGTTGTTAAGTTTGTGCTGTTTTTCCATTAGTTTCTTGGAGGGGACAACATATTAACATCATCTAGTACCTGTGTAAAAGATGCTTCATCAAATGTCAAAGCTAAAGTAAGAAAAATGTTGATTTTTTAGCAACTTTGGAAGTGCCATTTGGCCAACTTGTTTATGTTTGATGTGATTTTCTTAGCAGACTAGAAAGATAACTGTGAAATGTCTACAAGATGCTATTATCCTTTTTCTTCTTTTGAATAAATATTGCTAGTGGATTGAGAGCAGGAGACAGTTGATTTTATAAACAACATATCCAGTGATAGGAATGGGCATAAATATCGAAAAATTGAATTAAATCAAACTAATTCGGTTATTCGATTTTTCAGTTTGGTGTCGGTGTTATTTTTCATAAGTTAAGTTTTTTGGTTCGGTGTTCAATGTAGGAGTCTCAAAACTTCGGTGCACCGAAGAACTGAATTTTTATTAATTTTTTAAAA
>JAPFFP010000088.1:7751206-7777684 GCA_026153255.1 Solanum medicagineum
TAAAACAAAGAAAACTCTGCCGAAATTTCGGTAGATTTCTCAGGCTTAGAGATGTAGTTTGTGGTTTGACGTTGGTCCAGGTGCCTAGTCGGCACTAGTCATGGCCCCTGGGTTGGGTCGTGACATGGACTTTATGTAAATCTCCACTAATGTGAGCATGTTTGAAATGAGATCATGTAGGACTTGTTATTGGCTTGTAATGCAGGTTTAGGGGCTGTGTAGGATATTTATTTGGAATAGTAGTGACTTAATTCCTTCGTGAGCGTCAAACAAATTTGTGCTTTCTTTGACTTTATATGGGTTTTTTTTGCCTTGCCATATTTTCTCTCGATTTTTTTTTCTTTTATTTTATCCATTTTTTTTTCATTTGATTTTTTTTTTCTAATCTTTTCTGTCTCTAGAAGTCATTTTTGAATTCCTGATTTTGAGACTTTGCGTCTTTCACCTTTGACAATTTCAAGCTTGCATTTTCTTTTCATGATTTGCATCTTTTTATTTATTTTTTTTTTACGCTCAAGAAAGACGGACCAAAAAGGATAGTGCATGTAAGCACTTAGAAGGGTAACGGCTGAGAGATGGCTGTAAAAAGAAAAAGCTTCAGGCTCAAAGGGGGAGAAACTAGGAATTATTGTTATTTGGTAGGCTTTGAAAGTCACAAACGGGTCAAAGAAGGCCTACGATCCTTTCTCAAATCAAACATTACTCAGAATTTCGCCTCAACAAACTTTCAGGCCAAGTTCTAGATCAGCAACGCAATACAATGAATTTTGATCTAAAGCTCACCACACAATGCACTTGAAACAATGAGGTCAGTTTCATTCTTATCTTAAATATGTGCAAGAGAATTTTCGAGTATCACAAAAATATAATAAGAGGTACCAAAAGAATCTATGATTTACCACAAAACTAATTTTCATCATCTCGTCAAATATTTACATGCTTCTAGCTGTGATGGTATCAATTGAGTTGAAGATATGCCTTTAAAAATATATACATAAAGCTTTTTTTTTTGAAAAATGAAGAAAGAGCACCGAACTCAAGAAGCGTTGCCTACGTATCTCAAAGAATTGAGAATCAGGTACGCATAGTTCGTGAGAATATAATACAAAATGTATTAGTTTTTTTTTTCTTTTAGAAAATATGTATGCATTTTTTAAAAAAAAAACAAAAACAATAAGGAAAATCATTAGTTCACACAAAAGACAAACTATTCAAATTAATATTAATTTTTTTCTTTTTTGAAAAAATTAGGATAAACAAAGTGAAAAACACAATTTAGTATAAAATAACATACGAGAATGAGAATACGCACAAGCCCAATTAGTGTCTTGCAAATCTAAAATTTGATTACAATCTTGGTAGAATTTTTGAGGACTTCTCATAAAATGAGTCCTCAAAAATTCTGTCCCTGTTTCACCTCAAAGTATTTTGATGTTCAAAATATAATGATTTTTTAAATTTTTTTTTTTTTTGTATTTTTTGTTTTAGGGAAATTGAATTTCAAAAGTCAAGTCAAAACTTTTCTTTCATTGGGTAAAGCAGTCAGGCAGGGCACTTCAACAATATTCTCTGTACGCCCTTAACCTCATGTCGTGTGTCTCCTCTAAGAAATCACAAACCCATCTCTTTCTTTCTTTATTTTTTTTTTATTTTTTACTTTATTTGAACATTGTGTTATGTGTATATCCTTGAGAGCACATATATATATTATCTAATGTATGTATCATGTTCCCGCGTGGGCATATTGATAACACGCAGGAGCAACAATTGCTTTTTTTTGGACTAGAATTCCATGTTGTTGTTGTTTTTTTTATTTGTTTTTTTTTAACCTAAAAAAAATGCCCCTGTTTCTAAAGTAATAAATTCAACGCCTACATATTTACGTAAGAAACCATATATTTACACAAGATTTTTTTTTTTTTGGAATATATTTGCCCCCATTTTTTGAGGGAAAAAAAAAACTTATCGGGAATATGACCGAACCATTATGGCGCCTATGTATCCCGTAAAAATGAGAATCAGGTTAAACGTAGTTCAAACCAATATAATTAGCAAATTCATATTTCAAGCAAAATATATGTATTTACACAATATCAAACAAACAAGAATATGATAAATTATGCAACAATTATACGCAAATGCACCTAAACAAGGGATTTGGTTCCGCTCTAACCTAGGTTTACTAAGAGTGAGCTTTGAATGGACCGGGAACCCAGGCGAACAACCTGAGCTGGAAATCATGACAACCATAGGACGCATTACGAACCAATAAATCATCACTTATTCCTAAAAGAGTCAATAGTATAAAAAAGACCAACTGCGGGTCCGCAAAATCGTTCTTTTAAATACACAAAATCAATATTAATGGAAATATGCTATGAATACAATGATAATATACATATACGTAAATGAACAATGAATGAATATAAACAAATATAGACATACAAATAATAATATATACACATGTGATGTAATACCAAAATAAATAAATAAAATAAAATCCTCCTCAATTTGAAAAAACGAACTCATAATGGTTAGAACCTCGAACATCCCTAGCAGAGTCGCCATTCTGTTGACATCCCGAAGGCGCAACGTCGCGGCAACTCGATAAAAATTAATAAAATAAAGAGTATTGAATAATGGAAAAAATAATTTAATTTTAGGAAGAATAAAGTTTGATTTTAGGAGTAGCCACCTAATTTTAAGGATAATTAGGAAACCAATTAATTATTTACAAAAATAGTCTGTGAACCAAAAATTCCGAGTAAGGGGTTCAAGTTATTCCGAAGGGAAGGTATTAGCACCCTTCAGAATCTACAAATGTGGGTCCCAGCTGAATTCATTTTTTACAAATTGAGGAGGAGATACACAATATAACACAAGTATAATAATTACAAAATATACACAAATAATAAAATAAATAATGATATGTTAAACGTCCTATCATTTGCCTAACATCAACAATATACATGATAATGAATATAAATAACAAATTAAAATTGTACCATCTTTTTGACTGGGGCGGCATCGAAAATCGACGGAGAAGTTTGGTCCTCGACCAATTTGACAAATGATATATGAATACGTGGGTCCCATTTAAAGAGAAAGAAAGTCAAAAGAAAAAGAAAAAAAAGGTTAAAGTCAAAAAGAGAAAAGTTAAAGTAAGACAAAAGGGGAAGCGGGGTCGGAAAATAATTGGAGCCAAAAAAATGCGGGAATTTAATTTAAAACACCCGACGAATTAAATCGTATCAGTTAATGAGTTTCCTTAAAATTAATTAAGCAAAATAATTAATTCAACTATAAACTACCAATTTTTTATAATTCACAACCAAAATTTTAAAGTTGACACATGACAAATAGGAACCTATATTATATTTTTTCGTCTTTTAAATAGGAAGGCCTTGAAATCCGAGGGATAGCATTTTCCTCGGCCAATTAAGCACATTATGAACTTAAACAAAATTTTTGAATCTGGACAAATAAAAACATTAATCTAAACTAAATTTCTCTGTCTTTTTGAATGGGGAGGCCTCGAAATCCGACGGATAGATCCTTCATCGGCCAAATTTAACAAATAATATGTACGTTTAACTTAAACTACTGTATGCATTCCTTAAAATGTAATTTAATAAAGACAATAAAAGCTTTCACTTTCGTAGTGTCACAAACAAATACTATTTGCCTAAATTCACCAAAATACACAAAACATATTTCTTCTTCTTTTTGACTACTATCAATATCTATTTTTTATTCCAATCATTATACGACAAAGTTGTTGAATTTTGAATTAACATTTTTATTGTGTGTTTCTTGAAAATGTATATATGTCCATGTACATATTTACCTATTAGTTTGTACAATATAAAAATACCAATTTCTAGTGTGCGATAAATATGAATGTAAACTATGAATTTAAACTAATAGATTCAAATTTTGACAATATAACAAATATCAACCTAAACTAAATTTCTCCGTCTTTTTTGAATGGGGAGGCCTCAAAATCCAACGGATAGATTCTTCCTCGGCCGAATTTAACAAGTAATGAACTTGAATTAAAACTTGAATTTTGAATTTTAACATATAACAAATATAAACATAAATTAAACTTGTTCCGTCTTTTTGAATGGGGGGCCTCGAAATCCGACGCTTCCTCGGCCAATTTTGACAAACGAATATATATTCATTACGTAGGAAATGTGAAATTAAAACAAGAAGAATGATGTGGAATGCTACAATACTGTGAAGTAGTCCTCCAAAATAAAAATAAAGGTAGTGTAATAGCAAAACAGAACTAATGATAATGACAAAAACATAACAATAATAATAATAATTAAAAATAATTATAACACTCACTGGAACAAAGCTTTTGAGCACAGTCAACATCTAATCAACAATGAAGAACTTCAAATAATTTCATGAATATGGGAATAATGTTAAAAGGTTTGCTGGAAAATGATAAAAGAATAATATAAAATTAACACTTAAATAATCGTGACTAAGCAGTAGCTAAACTTCAAGAAAACCACTAAATAATACCCCTAAAATTAAAATAAATGTAAAATCTGAATATAATCACTAGTCATCATGAAATGAAATGAAGTATAACCAAAATAGTTGTCAAATATAGTAACAAGGATCTAAATAAAAATGAATAAAATAAGGATAAAAGAAAACTTACAGTTTACATGAATCAAGTTCACAAATTTCAATCTAAACTACAATTTTTTATGTATCATTTTTCATAATCACATAAACAAATAGACTATAAACTAATGATGACTCACTAACAAGACAGAGCAACAAAATGACAAAATATAATGAAATATATGCAAACATAAATTAAACTTTTTCCGTCTTTTTTTTCTTTTAATGGGGAGGCCTCAAAATCCGACGGATAAATTTTTCCTCGGCCAAACTAGAACTCTAGACTAACTAAATGATAATGGAAACCAACATGTTATAGTAATATACTTAACAGAATCCAAGCCTAAACAGGATTAGCAACCACATATGGACCAGCAAGTTAAAAATCCAAGCTGCCACAACCAGAGGTCATATAACATTACATTCTGCTCAGAGAGGAAAATTCACACTAATTATGAGTAAGGAAAAAATAGCGCCAAACAAGTAAATATAGAAGCTACCACAACAGAGATACCAGGACTCAGACAACTACCAACTTAGAGAAGCATAGCAAACTGAGATGTGTATGAAACACGGCATTGATGATACTACAGCAACAATGACCCAAATACCCAACTAAGAGCATTTCGCACAATATAGCTGTCCAACCATGCATTCAATCAACATCAATGAACATAATAGCCCAACGACATGGCAACAAATCCAAAATAACACATATTTGAACAAAATCCAGCATGGAGCAAATAAACATTCGTAAAAGAAAACCAAAGAGGCGAACGGGAATGTTACCTTTGTCATCACCGGTGATTTGCTTGCTAAACGGATGACGGGTTGTTGGTGCGGTGTAAGAAGGTCGAAGGTTAAGGGTCGAAGGTGGGTGGTTCGCCGGGGTTGAGGCGATGGGAAAGGTGAGAGGAGAGGAGAGGATGATGGTGGGTGGCGGCTAGGGTTTGTTTTGGGGGGAGGAGGAAAAAATGGAGGGTTCTTTTGTTCTTATTTTGGAAGAAGATAGGTGGGAGTTAGGTGGGAGACACGTGGGGTTGGGAAACATACGGGTTTGAATTTTAAAATACATGATAAATTAAATCAGATCAATTAACATGTGAAAGAAAAATATATATAACATCAAAAACAAAATAATAATAATAAGGAATGTTAGACATACATAAAAATTTGAATTAAATTGAATATAAGTAAAACATCTATTTTAATGAATTGACACTCTAAAATAGGCTGTAGGCCGGATAAAATTGGGCGGCAAACAGACATCCAAGGGGGAGTGTTGAAAATATATGTATGTCCATGTAGATACTTACGTACTAGATATATAATGTTGAAAACATTGTTTGTTCATAATTATCTATTAGTTGTACAATATTAAAAACAAATGTATGTTCATACATACCTTACTAAATTTGTTCCTATAAATAGGCATTACTTTCCATATTAAGTAATACTAAGAAATATCATTGAAAGAAGAATTATTATTCTCTCTTCCTTTGTTCTTTTATAATCTTAATATTTTGTCTTAATTTTATAACAAATTGTGTATTGTTAGGGGGTTGAAAATAAAGGGATTGGGTCAAGTTTAGGCTGGTTTTTGGACCAAGAATGGACCAAAAAATAAATCTGAAAAAGGGGTTAAAAGGCATGAGAATTGATTTTTAAATTGGCCACATTAAAATTGCAATTATGGCCAATTAGAATTCAAAAGTAGCCAAATTAAATTAATTAATTAACTTAACTGTAAGACGGATTTAGTATTAATCAATTAAAAAGATTCTTAAAATAAATGAAGTGAAATAATTAACTCAACTATTATCTAGTTAATTTTTTTAACAAAAGAAATAATTCATAATTAAACTAAAATGATTAAAAATCTTTTAGAATGACTTTTGAAAAATTATTTCAAATTGTTAAAAATCGAAGAAGCTTGATAATTAATTTATAAATGTGGAGGGTGAAAATTGAGTGTCAACAATATTAAAGAAAAGGAAAACATAACACTATAACGTTATTTGATAATAAATTCTACTTTAGTTTAGAAATTAGAATGATAACAACATTAGCTAATGAAAAAATAAACTAGAATAAATAAAAATAAATAAATAATATGAAAAATTACATGGAATCACATGAAGAAGTAAAAAGTGAGAATGAGAAGAAAATAAAATATAAATAATAAAAAATTATTTTTAAAAAAATATTATAATAAAAAATTTTAAATAATAAAAAATAAAAGATAAATTAAAATTAAAATTAAAATAAAAAGAAAGAAAAGATTTCTAAAAAGTTTCATGCACTCCCTCCGTCCATCTTTACTTGTCCATTATACTATTTTGGAGTCCACAGTACTTGTCCAGTTTATAAAATTAAGAGATAATTTTACACTTTACTCTTATCATTAATTATAGTAATTTCCTTATAACATTTTTCAAGGTGTTGTATTTATTATATCCAAAGGATAATTTAGTAAAATTATCTCTATTATTTTCTACTCCTTAATCCATGTGTCAAGTCAACAAGAATCCATGCGTCAAGTCAATAAGAGACAAATAAAGATGGACGGAGAAAGTAATTATATGATGTAGTAACACTAATTCTTTACCCTTCCTTGGAAATTGAAGAGTGTAATTATACCCCTTCAATTACACTCAAATCTGTCTTGTCAAATAATTATTTGATCTGCCAAACAGGTCAAAGAGTGTAATTTTACCTAACTACACCAAAACTTTGATTACATGATGGCTTTCTAAGCAATCTCTTAATAATGTATCCAAACTTTTAAAACACCACCTATTTGAATCTAATTTCAATTTTATAAATTCGTAATTTGAACTTATGCTTCAAAGCTTTTTCTCATGACTGCCAATACAGTTTGATAAATCATTGCAAGCCAATGACGATGATGTTTTGTCGGAGCAAGGAAAAAGAAACACAAGGTCGTTGAGTCAATTGATAGTATAAAGCCTAGAAATATGTTAATGGCGAAATACACTTTTAAATTGAAAAATAGTTATTAAATTAATAGTCCACATGCGAATCTAATTCTTTAAACTATAGTTGTGTATACTAAATACAAACATATATTTGTCTTACTATGCAATTTTTTTTCATCGGAAGTTTTAGAGATCCCATCATATATTAGGTGTAGAGTGACTTAATTTACTATTTGGGTCTAGGTTGATACTACTTATGTTAATATACTTTAAAACTTTTTTATTAAGGAAAAATAACATAATTAGACAATCATATGATATGTATTTCCATTATACAACTATAATTTGAAAAAATTGTAATTTATAGCTATAGTTAAGATTTTGTTGTTATTGTTAGGCTTTTGTTGCTATTTTATTTTTCTTCTCTTCCTCTCTCTTGCCTCTCCCTCTCTCTTTATAATTTCTTACAGATATACAATTACAATTGTATATCAGCCGCATATATAAAATTATTTTGACAGATATACATAGTCAATTCGACAAATATACATATATAATTCGTTTTTCTCCACTCTCGCTTGCCTCTCTCCACCCTCTCTCGATCTCACTCGCCTCTCTCCTCCCTGTCTCAATCTCGATTGCCAGATATACAAATATATATGTATATTAATTACACATATACAATTATTTGACAGATATATACATATAATTTGACAAATATACATACACAATTTGCCTCTTTCCTCTCTCTCGATCTCGATTGCCTCTCTCCTCTCCTCCAGATCACATAGCCGAGGTTATATTGTATAAATATGTAAAATATAGCTAATTTATTAAGTTTCAAGCCTAGGCTATTTATGAAAATTTTCTATTATTAAACCGCTCAGTATCTCTCAAGTCATTTGCACTTTTGCCCATATTTTGTGCTGGTCCTTAATTTTTTTTTTTAAGATAAATAATTTTTTTGCCAAGCATAAATTTATATTTTTGCATGTAATACGTCACAAACTCTGACCCAAGCCTTAAAGAACTTATGCCCTCCTAGACATAGTTTTAAAGCGCAAAAATTAAAAATTAATCTATTTGAAGAACGGAAATTAAAAATCGATCCATGTGCAATTAAATAATATCTTTTCTATGTTAGGCCAACATGGATTGTGTGTTAAGAGTGTTACAAGTGCTTATGTCCTGGAATTTGAGTTGCACCTTAGCATAGACAAATTTGGTTGGAAGAAAATGAAGCAGCTAACATCAAGAAATGTGAGGAGTACACATTTACATAAGAGAAAAAAGACGACATTATTAGGATTGTGGTAATTATCCAAACAGTCTGACAGTATTAACACAGCCACCCATTTGGATAGGCATTCTATTCCTCATCAAAGATATCCAGCTTCCCTGCTATAATGTGAAACTTGCTAAATTTGATTAGTACCGTCGAAAATGGTAACTTTGACAAAGAATAAATAGATTCAAACAAAAGTTGTTCACCATCACCTCTCACAATATCTTTTTCTAATAAAAGACAACATAATTTATGAACCCAACCGGTCCGCTATATGATCACAACTTTCGACTTGTTAATAGAAATTAACGTCCACCAAATACGAAAAAGCCATTTCAACACGCTTGGAGTGTTCTAGGAATAGGAAAACACTCATTTAAGTAAATGGTAATAACTGAACGACTCAGTTTTGATCCCACAAAGAACCACAATTCTCTTCTGTTTCGTTTTCTTAGTTCTGTTTGACTGTGTTTTGAACGACAAGGACATATACTGGATACTACAAACAATCAAAGAATGACAAGGACATATAGTGGATATCAAAAACAGTCAAAGATTGGAAGCCTCATCTATATATCAGCAGCGCAAGAGCTAAAACTGTGAAGTTTGTTGACTTGAAGAAATTGGTGTATCTTGTGGATTGTGAAGCACCAAATCGCCCATGAGATTTGGTCTGTGTTCAAATGAAAAGAAAGAAGATTTTTCTATTACTGCAAATAATATACATTATATCATGAAATAATGGAGAATAAATTGATATTCCAGAATACAAAACTGTATCGGTGTCCGCGCCCTAAGAAAGTAGGTCATAAACATAGGTGTGGTCAATACAGGGCCGCAGCTAGAGATAGCCCACTCCTACTACCCAGTTTCGGCAACTCCTGTGTTAATACTCTTAACCCTTCAGAGACTACAACATTCTACCCATTCTAGTATTCCCATGTGTAAATTGCCTTGTAATTCTGGCTCTGTTAACAGCGAAAATTTCGCAATTCCTTGTGCACAGCTCTAGAAAGAATGCACTATTTAGGAGCTTATCTTCACAATAAAGGCTTCGTCAATTCAGGCTCTACACATGCAATTCGTTAAAGGATTCTCCCAAAGATCATAATTTGGAAACGTTTCTTCAGGTAAACCAGTTCTGGTCTGGTGGGTTATGACAACATCTTCCACAAAGGTAGCCCATCCCATATATGGATCTCCTAGGGATTTGGACATCAGACCCTTGTCTGGCTTAATGGATTTTAGATGATGACCCATGTACCTACGATGTCCTATGATCAGTTTGGCAAAGTTTCCTCCGTGTGTCATCACAAATACATCAGACTTCAAGCAGACTAGGAAGTCAAGGGCTGCCAAGCTTGTCACATGCTTTCTGAAGCCATCCAATTCTGGTTTTGTAGCTAGTTCCTCTTTTGTAACCTAATTACAAATCCCAAATATAATATTAACAAAGGTATATTACAATATTGATACTGACCAAAACAAAACAAAACGACAAAAGTGAAAAGTTCCAGAACTTTTCAAGGGTCTCAATGTACAAAAGTGACCAGAGTAGGAGTCAATAAGATCAGCTACAAGCAAATTGAACCTGAACAAAATATAGATAAAGGTCCCTTGATCAGAAGTTTGGGAAAGTAGCTTACCAGATTTGGGAACATATTCCTTAGTGGTGCCATGCGGTTTTGTCCACCGTAGACCTGTCCAGAAGCAACATATATTTGAGTTTCTTTAGGATAACCCATGGCCCGAAGCAGCACGGCTACTTCACCAGGCTCAAGAGGGCATCGTCCTTCCTTGCGTTTTTGCAGCGCCAGTGCCCACAAATGGGAACCATCCTGCCAGCGAAACAAACAGCAAAGAAGATAAATATATCAAAAATCCAATGGCCACTGTTGGCTTTACAGGAATAATGATCATAATCTAGATAACCTTAAACCGCCGAGGCCATTCTTTCTTTCTGTATGCAGCCATGAGAGCTTTCTCTGACCTTGTTCCAACAAAATCACAGAATGATAAACCGACCATTCCTTTCTCAAATCGCAAGTGAAGAGCCCTAGTTTTGACAAAATATTTTAAGTTCAATCCAAGATCAGAAGCAGCGAAACAGCATGTTTAACAGCAGTAACAAGGATAATAACTCACATGAAAGGATTTGAACTACCAGTGCGGTTTCTCATCCTTGAAACAAGTTGATCAGCCATCTGCTCGATCTCGGGAAGAAACTTCAGCGCATGATAGTTGACCCTGCACCTCAACTTGTTTATCTCTGGAGGAACATTATCATACCTGAATGATACGCAGTTAGTTTATCAGGTCAATACCAGTTCAAAAAATCACGCCACTTAAGAGGAGTATGGAAATCCAGTTACCCAAGTCGATCGACAAAAGGTTTTAGTGACATTATCTTCTTCTCCTTGACCCGTGGCAAAACATTATCTATGTAGAACTCTGCTGAAGCGTACTTGGGAATGTTCTTGACTGTACGCCTGGCAAGCATATAGTAAAAGCTTTTAGAAACACATGCAAGACGTAGCACACTGTTGTAAATGAAAATAGTAACTATGTACTCATGTTCAGCAACAATCCCTTTATCGGAGTTCTTGTCAGATTTTATTTATTCATATATCACTTCATTATTTTATTTATGCAGGCTGTTCACAATCTCCTGACAAGCTAACCCACAATCTGTTCAAACATTGTTGTTTCTTTACATCAAAAATATACTTGAGACAAGCACAATCTCTTTTATTTGCTTTTTTTCTTTTCTCAGTACCTTGAAATATCCCCTTATTTTTCACATTCAATATAATCAGAAAAAGCAATAGTGGACTACTTGTCCCTGCTGCTTTCAACTCAATCAAAAGCATACTCTCCAACTTGCCAATGTCCAATACAGTCTATAAGTGTGTCCAATCGATACCAAAGCTGTGAGGCAACTCTAGAGCTATTGTGCGTTTTATGGTGTCAACAAGGTCTATTTATGAAAATACCAAATCCATTTTGGTTGTTATCCTCATCAATCTGTTCGACTTCCGTGTAACTGAGATAATTCTAGAAATTTTGCACAAATCCTGTAACTGTGGTGGTATGCGGATTAGAGATTTTTCGCTGGGAGTAATTACTAATTTGAATTCTCATGGAGAGACGGTTTCTCATATATATATAAGGCATTCTCCGAAGGATATTAAGGAGCCACACGCTTCTGCTCACATCCAATACATACTACCAACTTTGATGTTTACCTTGTTACACTTACTCGTCACTTACAAGTGCTTTATATGGAAAGATCCTTCAAAAACAGAAAATTTGGTAGAAACTGAATGCACCACTATCAGATCCAAATCCATACTCAGAGTTCCTTTTAAGTCAATGTAATATTACAACTACACCACGACCAGGGTGGCTGGGGAATTTTATGATGTTAACTTGAATTGAGCACTATGTTGATTGATCTTGTCAGGGAATTATACTTAAAACTATTTAAGAAAACTATACTTAGAACCGCTACATGAAAATGAAACTAGCATGCAAATGAAAAATGCTAAAGAAGTTAGGGGACCATACCTTATGCTTGTGAACAGCTCAGATTTGTCAGTAAACCACTCTGGGATATCGCGAACAATTCGCACATCATCCTTCAAGTAGTTAATGAAATGATCTACGTCAAATATGTCCTCCAATTTCCTGTAAACATTGTTAACTCGTATCAAGAATAATCGTCTTATCAACCTTTTGCAAAACTCTCATAATACAATGATAATCTGGAATGTCTGTTTTTAAACAAGAAACTGATACAATAACCATAAACCTATTTAATTTCTACCAGTTTGACTAAAAGTCTCACTACGGTGCAACATTAAAATTGACAACATCCATCCTTATGAGCAAACAACAGCTGCTTCAGTCAAGTTTCCCTTACGTTTGGTCTTTCCATATCTGGTCTTGCTTTAATACTGGCAAGATAAGGGTAACATTCATAATTTTGGCCACTGCAACAGCATTGCATATCTGCAAGGGAATGCATGACTAATTAAAGTGGTAAAAATCCTTTGAAAATACATAACATATTTCATAAATCCGCAGATAATTTAGCAAATACAGTAGATAGTTTTCATTCATTAACTGGCACACAAAATTACAAAAAAAACTAAAGTAACAGAGACAAATATAAAAAACGGAAGAGAAAAGCATAGGATAAGACATGAAACATACAGCGATCCTTTGCTGGTTTAAGCCACCCTCAGCATGTATGAATATATAACCGTTTGTGGCGTTCTCGGGCGGAATATCTGCAAAGCACCAAGCTATATGACTATTTTGCAAAATGAGGAGAAATACAGATAACAGATTAGTTATTCCATTTGGCTGAGGTATTCCAAAAAGCTCAAGAGGTTTGTAGCTGTCAATAATCCATCTAACTCAAAAGACGTTTCGTCAATAACTTTTGGCAAGCAAGGGAGTACCAGACAGAAACCTGTCACATCATTTTCTCCACTTCTTAACTAATGCTACAAGTTTAATGAATGGGAAGACCAGCTTCGTTTTCCCACTTCTCAATGACACATGACATATACCAAAGCCTATTCGCAGAGTTCTGTAGATCTGTATCAAAGATACCTTCGTATTTACTCTATTCTAGATAGCTATAATTCGTACAAAAAGTCAAGGACAGATAAATGTACCCTTTAACTTAGCTTCAGCTTACATCTATACTCCCCAACTTTGGGTGGGCACAAGTAGACACTTAAACTTGTATAAAGTTGAACGAGCAAACAAATGTTCTCTGTGCAGCATCATACGTGGCTAATTTACGTCATACACTGCGTCCTATGTGTATTATGGCACATAAGATGTGTGTGTCCACTTGTTCAATTTTATACAAATTTAAGTGTGTATTGTGCACATCCAAAGTTGGAGGGCATAGATGCCATCTGAGGCCAAATTAAAAGGTATGTTTATGTATTATGCCAAAAGTTAAGGTGGGAAAATAACTAACATTTCCAGGATCCAGAGTGTAATGATCTAAGGGAAACATTGCAGGAAGTCGGCAAAAAATGTAGATAGATTACTTATACGAAAGAAAACACAGACAACTTAACAAATAAATAAGAGGATCAAAATACCGAAAGATATTAATGGAAGCCTTTAGCTATTAAATGCTTATTTGTCAAAATTATAGACATCAAAAGCTTAAAAAGATGATCATTATTGCTATAACAGATGATTGGTCAAGAAAATAAGACAAAAGCTGCTTTTTCAATAAATCACACGGTCTTAAATTTGGGCTTTCTGGGTAATTGCAACACGGGACTGTAGATGTTTCCTAACCCAGGTTTCTGAACATTAATGAACAAACATAGCTAAATAAGCTGCCATGCACAATTGTTCCACTAATGCTCCTCAAAGTGTTCAATATGAGATAAAAAGAAGCAGCTCCGGATCAAAAATCCGAATACCAGAACACTAAGGAAGCTCTAATGTTTGAAACGACATGATAGGTGCAAGAACAGTGCAAGAATACCCTTCACAAAGTGACTAGAGGAATTTCCCATTTCATCAATGTGAAAGGGAAATTGAAAAGCACACGACTTACTGCAGTATAACCAGAAGCATTCTGCATTTTGTGCAACCACTAATATTAAGATTTGAGCAAAGAATAGTTTGTGAAAAAGCTTATGCTGATAAGGGCATGGCACAAGGAGACAGTTGGATAGAAATTTGAAGACAATGGGCCATTTATTACGATGAAAGGAAGGGGGTGGAGGAGTAGCTATTGTTTGAAGGCAAAACATAGTTCTAATTAAGGAATTCAAGATCCAGCATTGGAGGGAGGGGTAAATTTCTTTTGATAATCGAGAAATCTACGAGGGGTTGTAGCTGCACGGTATGAAAATTGGTGAATAATGGGCCTGCTTTTCTAGCTTTCTCCTTTGCAGAGAGGGATTTAGCATTATAAACATTCAAGTCCATGTGAATTCTAAGAGAAAGGATTTATCAAAGCTTTACTAGCAGTCCCTCTTTTTTCAACAGGAAGTTAACACTCATATTTGAAATCTCACTTACTACCCAAAGAAGGAATGTTTGACCTATGCACATATCACTCTTTTATTTTACTAACCAATATTTTCCAACCTCTCTGTTAAATCCCTGGATAATCATAGGAGGAACTTTTACTTATTTCTGCTCTTAAAGTCTAAAGTTTCTGAACACTCCATGAACATCTTAGAAGAAGACTCGCTCAAGAGTCTAATCCAAATGACCTAATAAATCAAAGTATAAACAACAAAGATAAATTTGAAAAATAAATTAAACTACTAACGACAAGATTCCTCAATCACGTAAGATGATACAAATTGTTATTTCTTAACAAAGTTCACCTTTAATGTCACCTGCCTTATTCTTTTATCATTTCAGTAATTAAATGACAGTTCTGTTCAAACACCAAGAATACCTGCCATTTTACTCTGCACTTGCTTAAATGTTAGGCTTCAATCCTTCGCATGGTTTGTCCAATATATTGTTTTTCTTTGATCTTTAAAATGATATTTGTATCTATAAAAGTAGGAGTGCAATTCTGAAAGATAGTTTTTCTCTTCTTATTTTTTCTTGCACTGTTACCTTGAGGATTAGGTAAATTGTCTAAACTCATAATCTGAAAGGAGTATTATTAACCAAATTGCCCAACAAGAAGACATGAGAAGGCACTAAGGCAGATACAATATTAAGGAGAATAAGATTACCTGATATCAGTCCCTCACGTCGCTCTGCACAAGGCTTCCATGACGTTGTTGAAGAATAAGGATTCTCCCACAAAGAAGGAGGCTCTTTCACCTAATAAAATTAGAAAGATTGGACATTTGAGTACAGTGATGGTAGTGATTATGTAATAGGATGTGGTAACAGACAAAAGGTTGTCTGTCAAGAACATACCCCTGGACACTGAAGAGTTATACCATCCTTCTTGCACAAATATGGAGCATTCTACAGAGTGGAAAAAAAATGTGAACAATGTTTTAAATGCTGAAATTGCCAGTCAAGGAACATTGGATAAGGAAAGACATCAAACATTCTTTCAACAATAGTTTGCTTAACCAAATTAAAAAGGCAATGTAGCACACAAAACAATAATAGACCTATGAGTTATGACCAACTCCTTAATCAAGAAAAGCATTATCTAATCTAATTCATATCATAAACCATCCCTTTTATGTCAGATTATATGCTTAAAATCTGTAACCTATTTAATACCTCCTAATTGTAAAAAGAACTGTTACATGTGGAAAGAGGCAGCTGCACACGTGATCGTTGACAGCTCACAACTAATGTTGAAAACTATGTGCTTCAATTTACCAATTAAAAAGATGTGTTTTAGTTTCACCACCTTCAAGAACATCACTCAAAAGCAAACTTAGCTGGGGTAGGGGTAAGGTCATCAAGAAGATGTGCTTGATGATCCATCCATGCAATTATTTTTTTGCTGTTTGTGGACTGGAAGAAACAGAAGATGTTTTGATGAAATCTTAATTCCATACTCCTCCCTCATAGCTAAGTGTCTATTTGGTCTTTTTAGCTGGGTTAAGCTAATCCCTGTAATTAGCACTGACCAATTTTTGTAATTTGTTAGCTCCCTACTCATAGATCGACACATTGTGTAGGGACTTACAAACTCTCATTTACATGTATTTTTGTTTTCAGGTTACATGCCTTTCTAATGAAAAAACTTCATTCAAACAAATTATTCGTACATATGAAATCAGAAGTAACAGGCTTTTTGTTCATAAAATTCCATACCAAAAATGAAATCCTTTATATGAAGAAGAAAGTCGAGGAATAATGATGCTTACGTGGCCCAGATTGATATCAGAGATAAAGCAAACTTCAGCTACATGACATTTTAGTGTTCATATAAGACCAACACTAAAAGATTGGCTTGCATTTACCAGATTAGATGGCGTTACTCACTAGCAGCCAAAAGAGACACATTTCTACTCTACTAAACACATTTTGGAATTAGAGTCTTAACATGACCAATATTCATCAAAAGGATTTCCTAAATTTAAATTTTGCAATAAAAAAAGTTTTTGCGGGCAAGCTTGAAAGGAATGGACGGGCGCTAAACCATGTCTTTTTTAATTGGCATTGACCTACTTACTTTTGACAGTTGTGATTCCGCTTCATACAACATCTAAATTGAATCATATGTAACAATCAATAAATTCCCCCACTTGTGGGATTTCACTGGGTATGTTGTTGTTGTAGTATGTAACGATCAATAAATTAAGTTGAAATCTATATCTACACATAACAAAAACATAGGAAATCCGAATACCATTTCGGGTTAAGAAGATGTGAAAGCTTGTTTATCTCTATAAGCCTATTCTCTCCGGTCGATGCACATCTTCTCTAGTAAACATTATATGGAAGTCAAGGTCCTGTTTTGACCAAAAGTTAATCAAAAGCACTTCCTTAATTACTTCTTGTCGTTTCAAATTGACCAATCACTCAACTAAATGAAGTAACTACAAGAACACTCAATTACATTCCCTTCTATTCAGACTCATTTTCCAGCATTGGCAAATAATTTATCATTCAAGGCAAATAGCGTGTTTTCCTAAAATACACTTCCCCAAATCCCACACTTGTTGCTACCCGAACCTAATGAGAGCATAACAGAAACACCTGAGCCTTAAGCTCAACTAGTTCATAGCAGCTTCGAACTAATTAGAATCACAAATTTTTTTGATAACATAGAAATATCCAAACTAGAACAAAGAAGAAAAGAACTTCCAGTGAGCAAATTGGGATGTGATACATACATATGCGTATGTGTGTATTTTGAGATCAATAAAATGAAGTCTTACCAAACGATGAACGACGGAGGAAATCAGGACGACTAGTGAAAGTATGACAACAACAAGTATAAACAGCGAGATCTTGAACTTGTGAGGGTGAGGCCTCGATTCATCAGAGAAGAAGAAAGGAAATAGAGGTTGAAGATGCGAAGAGAAGAACGAACGAAACCGATCTCGAGGATACCGTCCACGATAATCGTCATCGTCATCGTCCACGTTAGGAGCACTATCAGGAACCAAAGGAGATGATGAAGCTACGACGTCGTCTCGCTTCCTAGGTGACGCAGTAACTCGGCTTCCGATCGAGCTTGAGTGGCGTAGCTCCGCCATTGCTCGCTTCGGACTGAACGCCAGTTTGCTTCGCCGTACTCCGGCAAGTATTTAACGTTGACGGAGTAACAGAGAATTTTCTAGAAATTCGGCTCCGGCAACGGCTATATTCAGTCAGTGTGTGTGAGAGAGTGCTAAGTTTCCAGATCGGTGATCTCTTGACTTACCTTGTTAGAATAAGTACATTTTGACGGGTAAATGTTTTACTAAGAGCCCCTCATGTTTTGAAATGTGAAATCTAACCCCTTTAATATGACTATCGTTCTTTCTTTTTGGATTTCATTCGATGATAGCGATAAAAACAAAATTAAAAAATTGATAGTATTTTATTTTTTATATCCATCTAGTGAAATGAAATACTATGATTACCTCGATGAAAATTGTTTAACCCTCTGTTTAGATGGTGATTTTTCATAATTTCATAATAAAGAGTTGATCATGAAAATTAAATATTATTTGTTTTATTTGAAAATTTTCAAATGTTTGAGTTTGTGTTTTATTGCGCTTTTGTAATGCATTTTTTTTACATATGGTCAAATGCTAAATTTTAAAATACTATTTTAGAAAAATAATATTTCATCCGTTCCATTCTTTTTTATGTGGCATTTTTTGACTTGACAAGGTGTTTAAGGAAATAAAAAAGACTTTAAAAAAATCATTCTTACATATTTGTGTAACTGAGAATTATTAAGGGTAAAAAGGACATTTTAAAGATAAATTGTTTCCATAAGGTGACTTTTTTTTTAAACAGACCAAAAATAAAAAAGTATCAAATAAAATAATTAGTATATCAAAAATTAAAAGAGTTATTTTTTTATATAAATTATTATCATTAAGAATAAAATATATTTTTGAATGATAAAGCAGAACACATTGCAATCTTGGTCAAGCATCCTTTTCTTATCCAATTACATTACATTACATTTTGTTCCAAACAAAACAAAATATTGAATTGCATAATGAACTATAATAATTCTACAAATAACTCGTTTAGCATCAAAGTTAACCACTCCTAATAAGAATAAAATAAAAGTATACAACCCAAATTAAAACCATTTCATTTTTAAAAAGTTTTCTTAAAGTGGAACTTTGGGGAGATTTATTTTAAAAAGAAAATGTTCGTGTGATTATTTTGACACTAAGAAAAGGTTTGTATCGAAATTATTTATTGTTTACTTTTGTTAATTATTGTAGGGATTGGCATTCAATTCTTCAGTTCGATTTTACCAAATTATGGTTCTGTTGTTCGATTTTCGGTTTTGAAAAAGTGTACATCATATACCAAATCGAAATATTTCGGTTCAATTCGATTTCATGTGATGTTTTTAAAATGATTTTTCGGTGCAAACTAATAAAAAATAAAATGAGGACAAAATCAAAGTATAAGCCACTTAAAAACTTAAAATCATGTTAAGTGATGATGTTTTCCCATTGAACACTTATTGTGCTTAAAAAATTATATTTATTTTTGTCAAGAACTTGTGCCTCCAATTATTGTTTGAGGAAAACAAGCATGAAGACATCCTTTACATGACAGAAATCATCAAAAATATGTTTGAATTTCTCTTGAAAAATAATACTTTAAGTTAAGTATATGAATTACAAATTTGTTGCTACTTTGACTTGTTTCATGAAAGATTTAATTGCTAATTTAAGTGTTATATATAATATTTTAGCTTTTTGGTCTAATATATATAAAAAATAATTCTTAAAAATTTAATAAAAGTTCGGTTCTTCGATACACCAAAGTTTTGAGACCCTTACACCAAATCAAAGAATCAAACTTTTGAAAAAAGAACACCGACACTGAATTGAAAAATCAAAAAATCGAAATCGAAGGACCAAATTAGTTAGGATTGGTTCGGTTTTTCAGTTTTCTAGTATTTATGCCCACCCCTAAATTATTGTCCTTGAAGTGAAAAAAAAATTACATATGAAAAATAATATAATTTTTTTCAATGGAGAAAGCCTAAAATACCCCTCAATTATTTGAGTTGGTATAAAACTACCATTCGTCCACCTTTCGGCCCCCAAAATACCTCTGATATCAACCTTTTGGCTCAAAAATACTCTCGATATTAACCTATTGACTCATATTTGCCCTTATTTTTAATAATTCTCCAAAAATAAAATCATTAAATATATATTCATTATATTGCCTAATTTAATTGTTTCAAATTTAAACTCTTCTCACATATCATTCATATTTTGACTTGATACACTTGATAATAAAATTTAAAAACTTATTATTTTTATAATATCTTCCTACTAGTCTATATTAAATCAACCCTCCATGTATTAACCTGACTCATAATTGGAATCCAACTAAATTTACACTGGCCCTGCTCATTAAAAAATTATTTTTATTTATATAAAAATTTCTATCAATTTTTCGATTGTCTTGGTCATTCTCTCTTTTTATCTTTAATCTCCTATTCTTAATTAGGATTTCAAGAATCAAACTTAAAATGAACTTTCTTGTTCATATTCTTTTAGGGGTCATTTGGTTTGACTACAAGTAATGATGAGATAAGTTATGTTGGAATTAGTAATGATCGAATAAGTTATGGTGAGATTATTTCTTATTCGGATAAGTTATGGTGATATTATTTCTTATTAGGTGTTTGGTTTGTTGTTTCGTACAAAAATACCCCATTCACCTTATTAGTTTTTTATGCATTTTCTTTACTAGCTTTAGTTATTTAATATTATTTTAAAAATAAATCTTTCATTTTATATAGCTTATATATTTTTATGTGCGCATGGTTTACATTTAAAAATAAAACTTTCTTCTTATTTAATTTTAAAAAAACTTCCATTCATAAGTTTGTTAATGTAAAAAAATTTATGAAAAATCAAAATATATAAAAAAAGAATTAGTCAATAAAAATTATATTATATAGTATAATGTCTTAATAGAAAAATATGACGAAGTATCGTAAAAAATAAGGAGTGAAGGTTGTGAATGTTATTATATATTGCATTAAAAAATAATGTAAATATACATAAATATTCAAAATGAGATTAAAAAAGGGGGGGGGGGGAGGTTTAAAAGGATACACTTGTCATTTATACTTGTTATTCCCGGATAAATTATCCTAGGATTAGTATACCCCCAAGAAGAGAGATAACTTATCCCAGTACTATTTCTTAATCCCCGGATAAGTTGCCCCGGGTTTGCCAACCAAACATCAATTTAAGGGCCACTATATTTTTATCTTAGGATTAAATTCTTTATCCTTCGCACCAAACGGCCCCTTAGTATGTATTATTATCATGGTGGGATGAGGATGAAAATATGACAAAAAGTTATTTTTATTCTTTTTATTTTGAATAAAGAAAATGTTATATATGTGCATAGTTGCTTAATTAAATCATTTTCTATTGAACTAATTATTTCTATATGAATATATCATTATTTTTCTCCTTTTTTTCTTCCTTGTTTAAGTTGGAAAAAAAAATTTTAAATGATGGACAAGATCCAAAAAGAAGAAAAATGAAAGAGATAAGAGGTGAGGCTGGGAGGGTTGGGTTGGGGGTAAGTGAAGAAAGTAGATGACCAATCCCCTTTTTGATTTTTAATTTTGTACAATCCAAAAATAAGGCCAATCATACAAGATCATATATTAAGTTATTTTAAATTATTTTAATAAACAAGGTCTAAAATGCCCTTAAACTATAAGATTTGGTACAATATTGTCTTTCATCCACTTTATGAATGTGGGTTGTTAGAAATAAGAATATTTTTGAGCCAATAGATTGAGGTTAACGATATTTCTGAGCCAAAAGATTGACTTTAAGGGTATTTAAGGGTTGAAAAGTGGATGGAGGGTAGTTTTGTACCAATTCAAATAGTTGAGAGGCATTTTAGGTCCTTCATTTTTTCAAACAAACAAACTTAAAAAACCTCAATTATAGGACAAATTGCCCAAAAATCAAGAAAGCCTAAAAATGATCAGATCAGTGATGAAGGACACATCGATAAACCTTAATTGACCCAATGTAGCCTTGAATCCACAATTATAACAATGATGAGGCATACGAGTGAAGATCAAGAGCAACAATCTAGATTAAAGCATGACTTCTAATGCAATTGAAAATGTCGTCTAAAAAAATGGAATGATAGATAAAGCATATCATTTTAAAACTTAGAGAAGCATGTATTGACTCGTAAAATATTTGAACAAAAAATTTGTTCTCAAAAATTAGCTCGTAATCTCAAATCCACCATTACAAGAAAGTCGGGTATAAACTAAAGACAAAAAGAAACACTTATTACTTATATGACGTTGTGATTTGATCAATTAAAACTCCATATCCTAGTGAACTTTGCATCACTTGTCTAAGGTTCAAATAAATGAGTTACTACTTGTCACACCCTGAGAGAATATCCTCAATGTGACCGACACTCAAAAGTTATTGTTGGTTCTCAAGCAAATCACTTGGCTTGATCATTCATTGAATTAATGGAAGACTCAATAATTGTCACGATCTGAAATCTAGGCGTGATGACACTTACCTATCCCACCAAGGTGAGTCAGTATAAACCTAAACAATCCAATATAACAATAAAAGCGGTAGATAAATCAGTCTAAAATAGTAGATATGCATAAGAAAACCAAACTACCATTATCTCAGAACTGATTTCACATATACAAGCCACTAGATAATAATACTCAAAAGAAAATGCAAGTCTTAATGTCTAGTTCTCGAATAAAACATGACATAAAATGTAAAATCCTCGAGGGTTTATTGAAGAGACAAACAACTATCTCTCAAGAATCCAGAAGCTCGGTTCGACAATGAGGGATCTAATCAGGAGGAACCGAGCTCACAACCAATAAAAATGTAGCAAGGTATCACGACCCAAAATCCGAGTGTGATGACACTCACCTAACCCATCAAGGCGAGTCAGCCCAAAAGCCAAACCACTTAACCGTAAAGATTAGAGTGGAAGATAACAGTCTAATAATATAGATAAGCGAAAACAAACTAAAACCATCCCTGAACTGGTATCACATGTACAAGCTCTAAGTATGGAATACTCAAATGAAATATATGTCATGATGTCTAGTTCTCAAATAGAACAAAACATAAAAATGAAATCCTCAAGGCCTGCTGAAGATATAAGCAGCTACCTCGCAAGAAATCTGGAAGCTCGATCCAACAATAAAAAAGGTCTAGCAGGATGGATCGAGCTCACAACCAACAAAATGTAGGAAGGGGTGAGTACCAAACAACAGGGTACTCAGCAAATGGTACTAACCTAAAGTAAAGCAATCAAACACAAGTAACTCCTTAATCCCAACCACAATCTGCCGAACTACTGATGTCGCCCAAGTTGCACCTCCTTTTAGAGAATAAAGCAGTCGTTGTCAAGATATAAAACCTAACCAGGGTTAGGGTCGAACCCAAGGAAATACAAAGACTCAAAGGAAATTTGTCAATAAACAACTTAAGTAATTAACCAACTTAGTTCCCGGGGGAGGGGGTTGCAAGATTTAACAAGAAAATAAACAAAACTAACTATCACAAGAGACACTCAGTAATGGAGAGCAACTAAGGTGTTGTGTTCCCCATGATTCCCCAACTTAGTATCCCAGGATAAACCAATTCAGATGAAGTGTATAGCATGCAGGACGGTAATTTAAGTACGCCAAACCCTTTAGTCCAGGTGAGAGGTGAATTTTACTATGTGACTTGGTCCATCTCCATAATGTACAATACTAACCATTACCTATAGTCTTAGTCAACCTCTCCTTGGTCTAGTTTGGTTGATCAGACGAGAACAAATCATTAATCCTATTAATCAATCGCTTTTTCTATTCATTACCACTTGGATCGGGAAGGTAACACTATGCAAGTTCTAATGTTGGCCACCACTAGAAAACATGCAAAACGAAGAGAATTGATTAATAAATGCAAATACCCAATCAAAGAATTGCAAAATATTCGGATATACTTTGTTAGATCTTCATGGTTCCCACAAGCCTAGTTGGGATTTAGCTACTCATGCTATGAGTAGATGAAGAAATAATGAATTAAGAAAACATAATTAAACACTTACCCAATTGAATTCAGAATCAAGAAAATCTATTATTGATTGAGAATCACAAGATATAAGATCAAATTAATTCACAAGTGTATTCTTCTCCAAATATTGAGGTCTCCAATTACAAAACCCTAAAAGTACTCTATAATGAAATTCTCTATTGTACTCTTCTAAAAAACAACGTAAAAAGTACTATTTATAGTAATTACAATTAAGTCCTTAAAAAATAAAAATACTGGTCGATGAATTTCTACGAAACCTATTTATGACTAATAGTGTCTTCTACGAGTCATAATCGGGGGCTTTTGAGATCTTGGACTTCACTTCCACGAAACATCTTCATGACTCATAAACTTATTTACAAATCGTATTGACCTCTTGTAGACTCCAACTGCTTCAACCGATCCTTCATTAGGAATCTTCAGGAGACCCATCTATACGACCCTTAGACTATTCTTTAACTCGTATAGAGGTATCATATAGCTGAACTTCAGATCTCATTCTTTACTGAAACTCTTCACGAAACTCACTTTACGACTCGTAGAATGCTCTACGACTCGTAGAGGGTCTCGTAAACCATTAAAATTCAGAAATCTGCTACAATTTATCCCTAAAGTCATGCCAACTTGCTTTCCTGCAAAACTAAACACAAAAACACATAAAAACTATAAATGTCGCATTGGGAACACACAAAATCCTAAGTTTTAGGCATCAAAAGTGTTGTATTTTGACAACGCATCAACATCCTCAACTTAAAATTGTTGCTTGTCCTCAAGCGACGACTCAATCTTTATAAACAATATAGTAAGACACAGAACTCAACTCAATGGAATACATCACATAAAATTCAAACTCAGGTACCCGCACTAACTTTTCATAATAAGATTCGATAGCTATTTAGCAAACCAAAGCACATCAGTGTATGTGACAATACAACTATGACAAGCAATGAAATATCAACATCCACAATCACTGAATAAGCCAAATGCTAACAACAATGCAATGCAAGTGCCCTCATAGAAAGAAATCTTATTTTTGACACTACTAATGATTTTATATTTAGCTTTGGGACTGTGCAAAAACACTCACCCTCACAAAAAATATTCATGTGTGATGACTAATACCATAGGCTTGCCCCTATACTCATGACTCAGACCTTCAACTAACTGGACTAGGATCACTTTAGGCCCTTCTTGAAACCACATTTTCCCACACTTTTGCCTCACCAACTTAGTCATTTTCACCTTATTCTCCTTTTTTCCTTATTCAAGCTTTTCTGGATGCTTTCATCTCATTTTTCAGCTTTTGCCTTTTTTTACACTTCATTTTTCTGTTTTAGCTCAATCTAAGGTATCTTTCATTTTTCTTACACCCAGTACATGCTTTATATTCTTTTTCTCCTCTTTCCTAACTAATCTTCTTATTTTTGTGCTTCTCCTTTACACTGGCCACCCTCAATTTAGTCTTTTAGCCTGTAGTTAAGTACACAATATCTATTCCCCCAACCAGGGCCACTTTTGGTAGCCACCCTCAAATTTGGCTTTTTACCTAAGTCAAGGTTCACAATGCTCAAGGAAAGACCAAGGCCAATCTGAAGGTTTTTCACTAGACAAGGTTAGGTTAATTAGGTGTTTTAGAAAGAATTGGTACTGTAAGGCTCAAATATTTGGAACAAGGGATAAAACTTCATTTGGTTGGTCATTTTAGGCTAAAGTGGACTAATTAAAGAACAAAGGCCTAAGATCCCTTCCTACTCCATTTAATCTACAATCTAGCTTAGAGTAATAGGACAAGTTCTGAATTAGTACAAAATACATGAATCTGGAAAAATTAGCTGACACTCACATGACATTGCACACATTATCAACAAGAAACTCATAGATCATGCTTTGTATCTCAAATTACCCTCACTTATCAGAACAGATATTGCCAAACACCTAAACATGCATGGTTGTCAGCAAACTACTAATCGAAAATTTTTGGTGGGTACCATTTTTCAAAACAAAACATAGAAACATGCTATATGCCATAAGTTTTAGTACTATATACTGCAAATATTATCTAAACATCCTAAACGTGCCAGTTCAACAAAAATTAAATATCCACGAGGAAAAAGAACATAAACAAGAAAACCTAGGGATCAAAATTTGAGGTAGTTATCGACCATAAACTACTCAAACTTCACTAACGCTCATAACTACCCATACCCCATCGAAAAAGATGTGCATTGTCCTCAATGCACAAAATCAATCAAAAATAGAATGTAAGGGGTCAAAAACATACCTTAGCGCCTAAGCGCCAGTCTGTGGCTGAGTCTGGCATCCTCTGCCCGCTGGGAGTATCTTCAGCTATAGTACTCTATTCGGAGGG